>VWZD01003870.1:41772-165229 GCA_013396695.1 Sakesphorus luctuosus | reverse complement strand
GTATGTGGGATCCCACCCCCAGGGAAAAAGGGATAAGGGAAGAGGGGGCTGGTTAACCAGAAAATTAAGAGGAAACAAAACCAAACTAAAAAAACCCAAATGAAGCAGACAAACACAATTAGAAACCTCAAAGGAAGGGTAACAAGCATGAAACAATCTCACCCTGGACAGGAGAACAACAACAACAGGAGGGATCAGACTCCAAGCTCTCCCCACCGCTCCCGGCCAAGGAAAGGAAGAGAAACTCCTCCCCTCCTACGTGGAAAACATGTGTGGAATACTTGTAACTTCCTTGGATACACTGGTTACTGAGGAAGCCATGGGTCAAACCATTACACTATGCCATGTGCTCTGGGATGACCCTGCTTGAGCAGGGAGATGGGACCAGATGACCCACTGTGGTCCCAACCTGACCCATTCTCTGATTCTGTGATCATTACATTAGCAGAGCTTTTAGAGCTTTCACTCTAATAGTATCTAAAGTGTGAGATAGAAATATCCTGTTCTGAGGCCAATAATAAAATATGAATTGCATGAGTAATTTGGCAGCAGCAGTTCTATGCTTTCTAATTGGATTGCTAATTCACCTGAAAGGACAATCAGATGTTCAGTGTCTGCAGCAAGCAGCAAGAAGTAACTTAATTTGAAATGCTTATGGAAGTTCAGTTCAAAAGGGTATAAAAAATTATTAGTTAGCCTTACCTGGTCTAAGAGAATGAGCTCTTCAAGGAGTTTTAAACAAAAATAAAAAATTAAAACCCCTGAAGGTATTAATGTACCTTATTGATGCCAAAGAGGTTGCTGATTTTTTGATTTTTCGCGTTTTGTAGATTTTAGAAACACAGTAGATGTAACACTGTAGATTGTAGTGGGTCAATATTTAGCAGCTTATAGTATAAGGTCCTTCTATGTCTACCCCTGCTCCAGAACAGGCCGCTAAGATCTGCCAATTATTTAGTCTCATTCTCAAGGTACCAGATTAGAAGCTATCGGAGAGAACATAAACACAGAGCAGAGTGACCTGGACCCCTGGAGAGCGTCCAAAAGACCTTTATGTGCTGAAGAAGAGGAGGAAGAGGAAGACAGAGTGTCCCGGCGACCCCAGCCCCAATTCAACAGGGGGTGGGAACTGGGAGGGGACAGAGGTGGAACTGGACATGTGGACAGTAGTGATTGGATAGAATGTATTATAAAAGCTATAGAAATCAAAGCTTGCGGGGAGCGCGCGGTGATGTATTCCTGGATGAGCGGGGTTGCTCATTAAAGTAACTACCCCTTATCTTACCTCCTACAAAACTTGGCCGAGAGTCTTTCTTACAGACTTACGGCAACATTATCAACAATATAATGCAGGAATGGCAGAATGTTAATATTACTTTTATACAGTTAAGTTTAAAACAGAGGTAGATAAAAAGAGATAAGGAAATGTACAGTACTCATTAAGAGAAATGAGTAGAGGCTGGATTGGTGAGCATTAATATTTCAATTGATGAGCAATTATAATCTATTATGCCATTAATTTTGGCTTTCAATAGTGAGAAAACAGGAGTTTTCATAGCAATGAGTCCAGTACTTGCTCAGCCACCAGTAAAAAAAAGCCACTCACAGTGCAATATATTTTACCTATATAAGCAGTCATCAAATAAATAATAATTTTTTTTAATACATGTTGATGTATTTTCCAACCTTATATTTTTATGGTTGATTCTGTAAATGGGTGATAATTACAACATTTTATACCATCCAAATGTAGTCAATGATAGAAGATGTTTCTACCAAGCATTGTTAGACTGCAGACATCAAATCCTCAGGGTCTGTGTTAGCACTTTTGCTCTGTCATTGTTCATTTTGTCAGGAGCCATGGTGAATGCAAACTGACGATATTACCCAGCCGTGAAAAGCAGAGCAGAGAGTTCATGCCAATTCTACCCCCCAAACCATCCAGCAGTTCCTCGTTCACCTCTTTTTTTCCCAGTCTCGTCTCAAGCAATAGCTCTCAGTGACGTCTCTGCTCACTAGGAAGACAGCTGTCAGAGGGGCAGCAAAAATAGATTGGAATGACTACATTTTTTTAGAAATTCCCAGGAAGTGCTGAGCAGCCACTGTCAGAAAAGTTTGTGTCTTGCAGATGTCTCAGAGCAAGAATTTTAAAACTGCAGCCAAAATCCCAAAAATACTTTTCAGAAGTGTGGCCATATATACTTGGAGAGTAAATTCCATATCAAAATTAGAGTTATAGGTATTACAGAATCCTCAAGTGTGTAAGAGGAGTTCTCAAATCTACACACTTGTATGTATCTGATAACAAACAATAGTTTATGATTCACAGATGTTTTAAGTTATTAATTTTCTTAAAGATGCTTTACAACAAAATTATTCAAACAGAAGAGACATTCTTATTCTGTTGGATTACATTCCGTTCTTTCATCTGGTGTCAGGAGCGTCTATAATGATGATTTTTCTGGCAGATTGGAGCAATTCTGATAGATTTTATTTTTAGGACAGGCAGTGTTTCTATAAAGTAAAAGGAATTAAAATTTCATATTAAAATGATGTCTATGTTATTAAGATGTAACTTACTTGTCCAGCTGGGGACAGAAGGGGAATGAAGTACAGGGCTTTCACCAGTCCACGGTGGGTGGCAATGGGGTGCCTCACACACAGAATGTGAAACTCAGATTTCCTGAAATGTTGTCTGTAAAGACATGTGCATGGGTCCCAGTTGATCCCACTGCAGTTTTTCATGATCCAAATCAGTGACTTTGTGTATTAGTCAAATTCCTACTCCATTCCACTGAGCTGCTGATGTACCTTGGCATATTCTGTATATCTTCACTTGAAGCATTCTCTTACATTTTTTTTTATTACCATAACATCCAAAATTAAAATCTAATTATTCTCTTCCATTTTCAGTCTTGGCTAATTATTTTTTTTGAGAATCAATTAAAACCCTCTAGAAAAGAATGAATGTGCTCCAAGGATCTTTGCTTTTGCTGCAGATACTATTTATTCTGTGTCATTTAAAATACTGATAACAAATAATGCTCATTATGTCCCATAACATTTATTTTTTGTTAATTTTTCCCTTGGTTTCTAAGGCTTTTGCAATCACACTGGCCAGTCTCTAATAATTTGAGAATCAATAATTTGGCCAATTTTAGCCACAATAAACACAGAGAGAACTGATTTCTCACAGGTAAAACTGTCCTGGAGGTTTCGTTAAAATCTATACAATGGTTATCAAAAGTGAATTGAATTAGTGACCTCAGAGAAAATAGCCTCACATGAATACAGCATTTTTTTGCTGGCCTGGTCATGGTATGCATATGAGCTGCAGGCACAACCAGCAGCAGATACAACACCAAGCCAGGCCCTACACGTGCTTCTTTTTTTCCCAGATGACAGTGAGGGACTGTGAGGGGGATACTAAAAGTACCAGCGGGTGGATGAGGTTGTGATGAAAATAAACAAAAAAATTTGGCAGGAGTATGTTTTGGAAAAATAGGCATAAAATTATGGTAGGGAGATAAAATACGAAGTATTTAAAGAATATTGAAGTTAAGTAGAATACTCATCCCTTTCTATTCCAAGACATTTCTCGATTTTCTTTACCCTATTACAGGAAGTAGTGTCTGTTTGGCAAGAATACCCAGTCTGGGACAAAAGCCTGAAACAGCGAGGTGACCAGGACTGTGAGGAGGAGTCACTGACATTGGGAAACACAAAGTGGCATTAAGAGAGCACAGCCTGGGAATCCTTCTTGGCTGAAATGCATGGAGTCATCTATGTTCACTGCAGCATCCTCTCACCTATGCTAGGAACAGACTCCAAGGCATCCTACTGCCCCTCTGCTGGTACCTGATCTTTGTAAGAAGTACCAGTTAACTGGAAATACTGGGGTTAGGGGTAGATAATGAATGTCTTGGATCAGCTCACATAATTTTATCTATGCCCCAACTGCAGGTGATCCCATAAGTTTTTGTTTAGCTGGTTTATAATGGTTTGTAATGTTTTAACCTCTTCTGTCATTTAGATAGATTTTTAAATCATTCTACATGGAATAAAACTCCCAGGAGATTTCATTTTGAAAACAACTATATAGATACAATGTGGATTTTTTCTATTTTGTCCTGTCATAGTTTGGCACATACGTTAGATTTGCGTGTTTGTGCAAAGTTACAATGTGGGCAATACATAAATAAGTCACTGAGCTCTGTTTAAGAAACGCCAGGAGGTGGCGTGTGACTACTTAATTTCCTCCCTCAGACTCGAGCACAGTTTAGCACTGCGAGTACCTGATCATATACACGCACTTGCTTCCACTTGGAATTCTGCCATGTTTTAGGTACATAGCAATTACTGTTTACCAAATGAGAAGCTATTCTCTAATTTGTTTGCTCATTGCTGCTCAGTGTGTGCCCCAGTGGAACATTTGTTACCTCTTCAGATTTTGTTTTTATAACTTAATTTCCTTGTGGACTTTTGCCTTAGTGCTTGTCAATACTTATCTGAGTTCCTCACAAAATGTACATGTTGATTTGCACTATACAGCACCCTTTTGAGATGAGTACATAAGATACCTTTACCTCGTTTGAACTGAGGGACAGAAAGATTAAGGTCTGGGATACAGATTTTGCAATGCAGAAAACTTGTTGGTTTTTTTTTTTTTTCTGGAGTATTTGTCTAGAAGGACAATTGCTACTGCTATACTAAATGGCCCCTTTCAGAAGCAATCACTGTCAATGCCTATTCACTAATTTCCAGTATCTCCATTGGTTTCCCTCCAGTCCTGTCTCCTAGGTATAAAGTTCATCTTCTTTCCTAATCCTTCTGTATTGCCATGTGTGGAGAGAGATTAAAGTTGTTGCTTCTTTCCTTGAAAAATTGGGAAAAAATTGCTAAGAGCATGATAGGGTTTGTGAGCTATGGGAGAGGTGAGGAGACCCATAGTTCAGGGGAAATAGAGCAAGAGGAGGGAGACTAAGTATAGGAGATAGTGGTAGAGGAGAAGAGTATGTGGAGGTAAAGCCCCTGTGCCCTACTGTACCTGTCTCCCAGAGTCATGCTGGCACCACTCAGTATTCCTTCCCAAAGCTCTCTCTCAGACTGCCGTGCTTACAGCCTCTTGGTCTTACCAGCCCTTGTATGAATTTTTCATGTGTTTCTTCAGTCATCTCCTGCCAACTTTCCTTTTTGCCAATTGCTGCCCACATTGCCATTGCCACTGCCACCAAGTTGATTTTTGCCTCTCCNCTCTCCTCTCCTCTCCTCTCCTCTCCTCTCCTCTCCCCTGCCCTCTCTTCCTCTTAGCTCCGTCTCCCTCTCCTCTCTTCTTTTTCATGTATTTTGTTATATCAGTATGCCAAGTTCATAAATAGAAAACTGTGGTAAAGGTGTTGTTTTATCTAGTTTGTGTTGGATTCAGCAGCCTGGGAGGAGGTCATGACCTGACATGACATTTGTGACTATCAAAATCTGAAACTAGTTTCAGCTTTGCTCTCAGGTGTGCCAGCTGGTCCTTGTACTTACAACCTGACTCCCTAAGCCATATGTCCTTCATTAAGGGTTCACATCAGGTATCACCCTGAAGACAAAATTCGTTAGGGCCAAAACTGATGACAAAGTTGGCAGCCAGGAAGGGCAGCATTTCCACAGTGAGGTTATTGCTGTTGGTAAAGCTGCCTGATGTGGTCTGTCATTCATATGCTTTTTCTTTAGGCACTGGAATTTATTAATTTTGCCCAAAGTGATCTAGAACTTGCACAGCCAAGTGCCATATCCTGCCAAGCATTTCTTAATCCCTGAAGGTTATCACTGCTCCCTGGAAACATGTGAGATTCTCAAATGCATCTGACTTTCCACAGCTAATTGGGATGTCCAATGAAAGAGTGAAGGACTGAACATGTATTTAAACAATATGGAATCTGACTAAAAAAAACCCCAAACACACAGAAAATGTGAAGAGGACACAGTGTTAAATGCAGATTCTCAACATTGCTGACTTGTAAAAGTGCTTCCAGAAATGCTGTTCAGAAAATCACTGACCGGGTTGATTTCTGACATCACTTTGCCTTACAGAAGAAAATTCACTGAAATAAGCAAGATTTGTATACATGTGAATGCACAAAATTTAGCTCAGAGTTCTTCATCTGCTGTGACTGCTGCATAGAAATATTGTGTGTTGCTTGACCATATTCTGTCCTTTATTTTTGTGTGATTTTGACAGATGAAGAGATATGACATTTATCCTGTGTTTAACACATCTCAGAAAACTCTTTAAAAATTTAAATAGAAAAATATCTATAGCCCTTCCTAGCCAATCCTGCCTCTGTGAATAGATAATTACTGAGATTAAACAAGTGTGTCTAAATTGCTTATGTGTTCCAATTGGTTCTATTTTCTGCTGGTTTCATGATTGGCCTTCTAAAGAAAGCATGAAAGAGATATTTGCTTTACTTTTGAAATAGCCTGCAGAAGATACGACTTTTGTTTCAGAAATAACACCAAGCTGTCGTTTCTGAGGAAGGAAAACTTTATTTTGCAATCTTGAGCTGGTTTCCACTTCAAAGTTTCTGAAGCAAGAGAGCCTGTAGGTATTTTTAGTTTTCCAAATTCAAATCCTCACAGTATAGGGGAACATAAAAGAAGCAAACAAAAACTCTAGTTGAGTTAAGATAATAATGTGACTCTTTTCTCTCAGTAAAGTGTCATTGATGAAGGGAATTGCTGGGTCTGATCCTCAAACTTAGTTCCCAACTCCTGCAGCAATAACAGCAGTTAATTTTTTTAATCCTTTATATCGTAGTGTTGGAGATGCTTTGTCCATAGTCTAAAACTGTAAATATAAATAAACCATGTTCCTGCTGACAGATTTTCCTTGACATTAGCAGAACAACAATTACATTCACAAGTCACTGCAATGCAAATGCGAACAGAACTAAGCACAACCCTTAAGTTTGCTAATTTTTCTTTCTGAATTTTTCTGAATTTTCAAGGAGGAAATTTTTTATTTTTTATATGATCTTTCACTCAGGAACCACAAAAAACATGAAAAATATGACACGGTGTTGGTAGCACTCATGTCTTAATTGTGAGTGATATGTTTAATATACCTGAATATATAAATTAATTATACCTGTACCTGCAGGGAACTTACAGGAACTTGCAGGGGCAAGATCATTTACAAGAGCATGTGACAGGATAAGGGGGAATGGGTTCAGATTGAAAGACCATGGGCTTAGATTAGATATTAGGAAAAAATTCTTTACTGCGAATGATGAGGCACTGGAATGGGTTGCCAAAGGGAAGCTGTGGATGCCCCATCCCTTCAGCTGTTCAAGGCCAGTCTGGACAGGACTTCGAGCAACCTGGCCTAGTGTCCTTGCCTGTGGCAGGGGGGTTGGAACCAGACAATCTTAAAGGTCCCTTTACAACCTAAACCATGCTATGATTCTACAATAATGCCTTTTATCCAAAGTAACTGGATACAAATACAGACTCTGCAAGTATCTCTTCCCAGCTACTTGCCTTCCAGTCATTCATAGGGTGCCTTGCACATGGTTATACAGAAATATAAACTGTAAATGGGTCAGAGAGTAAAAGGCAGCTGCATCACATTCTTAAAGTATCTGAGTTTTTTGGTTAGAATTCCGCATGATGTTTTTGCATGGAGACTAGAAGAAGGTGAATAACTCTTTGCTTTCTTTATAGAGTATTGTTTATGGTATGGAGAGGAAAGCAAATAGGTGTGGCTCTTGGAAGCCCCATTCCTTGCCTGTCACATGAATTTCTTTTGTATGGACAGACTTTTAACTATTTACAATGTTTTAATTCTTCAGAAGAATGAAACTAAGTAAATGCAAATATTTACCTTTATCTCAAAGGACTCATAGAAGTAGTTATCCTATTGTAGCTATTGCAATATCATGTAGCTTTCTTATTTTCAATATATGGAATCATAACTGAATTGCTCTGTGTTAGACACACGATCAGTAATTATTGGGTCAGAACCACCTTGTGGTGGGTATGTGTGTGTGTGGAGGGGGCAGGGATGGGTTGAACCTCACTGAGGTTGGGTGGTGGTGTGTTGCTCATGGCAGAGCCCTGGAGCCCACAGCTGGAAGCCCTTGAGTGGCTGTCAGTCACAAACAGCCTGGGAAAACTGTGACACCCCACACATCCTGGAGCCTCTGCCCCAGCTCAGATTGGCAGGGACAGTGAGAACAGTGCCCCTCACCATGGTCTGGAAGCCCAGAGTGGCCACTGGGTTGGCCATGGGGACCAGAGCAGGTAAAACCAAAGGCATAGGTGTGCCACGTGTCATGGCCCTGCCGTCGGGACCTGTGACAGCTGGTCTGCCACAAGGTTCCAGTTCTAGCTATATAATCTATCTCTCCCTCTTTCTCTCTCTCCTTGTTCCCTCTGCTTCTCTTTCTTTGCTCTTTTCTTGATGCTTTTTGTGGCACGGAGCTGGAGGGGTTGGACTTTGACTTGAGTGTTGTGAATTGATTGGATTTTGATTTGTATTGTGGATTAGTATGTGATGGATTGGTATTGCGGTGGAACACTTTGTCTAGCTTCTGTAGTGCCCTTTTTGAGCTTTATTTTCTCCCCCAAATTAATAAAGATACTTCTTGGGAACAAGTCCCTGGCTTATTCTCTTGGCACTATCTCAGGGTATTAAAGAACCTCATAGACATATATTTAAAGTAATACTCAGCCATAAGTCCACATCTCCCCACATCTCCAGGACTGGAGTGTTACACTCTAATAGCAGTCATTTCTTTCCTCCCACTAACACAGTTTTGCTGTTCAGATTAATGCATAGAATGAGCTGATGAAAACAGTATGTAAGTGTGAAATCTTTTACTGTGTGCTATAGTTTTACTGCAGATGTGCAGTGTTCTGTATGCATCACTAGAACTTGTGGTTCCAAGACAAAAGAGACTTCAATAGCAAACATATGACGTGCAAAAGCCTGTGAAGACAAATATAGGTCATCTGAAGCTAAAGGTTCTTCTTCAGGACCTTATTAAAATTTTTCATGTTACAGAAAGGCTTGTTAATGCTTTTGTGGCCAAGACACAAGAATGGTATTTTAATTTATCACATGATCACTCCGTTGGTGATTGTGCATAATAAAGCCTAAGTGAGATTCATCTGATTTTTCATTTGTTTGCCTTTTACAGACATTGTTCAAATCTTTGGAGCTTAAATCAGTTCTGTAGACATATCTGTCAGATTTGCCCATTTCCCTCCCTCATTCCTTCCCCCCTCTCCTTTTCTGTGCACCAGGATAGTTTCTCTGGAAGCTGTGATGACATTCACTCTGCAATTGGAAAATAATTCCATCATGTGTTGCATCAGTATGAGTAATTTTGGATCACAATACTATATCCTTATGGTTTTTGAAAACAGAAAAGCCAGTTTCACAAGGAATAGGGCTTGACAGAATGGAAGTTCTATCTTCCACTCATCTGGCTTTTTGTGTCATAGTTAATTAATCTTGTTAGCTATGTTCTAGTGTAAAAGAAGAATGTTCTTAATAAAAACTCACTTAGGCCTAATCAAACATTTGCCTTCTTGTTATATGCAAATATTTTTAAGAAATCAGTTACTTAAAACAAACCACAACTATCAAAATGTGTACTGGAGAGAAACCCATGGCTACAACAAAAAAATACTGCCCCATGGTGTAGTTCATACCTGTTTTAGTCATTTTCTGATCAGATGTCTTGTAATTACTGATACACTTGCACATAAATCAGTCCAGGTTTAGCCTCTACAAGCGCAGGATAAAGTGTTTGCTTGTCACTGCTCATTGTTGATGTGTGTCACCTACCAGATTTATTAACAGAGCATTTGCAGTTTATCCCATCTTAAGTGTGATTTACACTGGCAATTCTTTTATCTCCAAATGCAGGAGCTCATTTTGAATAGTGTCCAAAGAATTCATTGCTTTGAATATTTGATCTGACTTCTGTCAGGCAATTTAAACATGTTCTGATCCCACACAAGAGGGCTGTGGTCTCAGGCATCATCTTTCTACAGCCCCAGTGTTGCTCTCCTTGTATTTACAAAAGGTGCAGAAAATAGGCCTTAGTTTACAACTGGTGCTTGTGCACTTGATTCTTAAGTGAAAGGGGACCAAGGGGACAATAAAATATTTAATTACAAGATTAAAGGCAAACTATGGACATTCTTTGATTTCTGGCATTGTCTAAAATGCAAAAGAATAACCTGTCCTACATCTTCTCCTCCTGCCTTAAGACAGAGGTTTGTCATTGATTGCAAACTTCTGATGCAATTACTCAGTCACTTTCATGTTGCCTCTACTTATTATTGGTTCAAAAGATACTTTAAAATTCCCTGTACTCTTGCACACTCTTTAAAAAGGTAGGTAGAAAGCATTGCTGTCACATAATCAAAACCTTTTTGAAGGGAAGATTTTGTCTCCTTATTTGACCTTTTTAGGGGAACAGGCTCTCTTCTCTCCCAGCTATGGTGCTGTGCCTGAACAAGAGACTTCCCTATCAGTCCCATTCCAGAGAAGAGGTCTATATTGAAAAAAAAAACCCCTAACTGTTGTTTGACAATTATCCTTGACTTCAACCTTAATTTTACTTCCCAAAGAAGACTGAGAAACTTAAGGACTCCAGCAGCCTGTCACCTTCAGCCTCTTGGGCTTGTGTTTAGCAGGTTTTAAAATGACTGTTCAAAGCAGATGGAAATGGTTGGGGGTTGTGGTTTTTTCATGAGGTTGCTTTTATTCTCCTATAGCATTCGTTACAAATGGATTTATGTGACTGCCTGTCCATCTGGAAGAGTATTTTCCCACAACTCAGTATGTTTGAAATGCTCAATAAATAACAATTCTGATCAGCATAGTTTGAAAAGGTCCTTTCTTTGATTCTAAGGATAGATTACTGTGATGTCATTAACTAAACTGTAGCTGGGTGACATGGCAGGAACAAGATAGGGCACTGGAGATGAGGAAAAGGTTGGACTAGGAATAATTGCTCTGTCCTGCTCCCTGAATATTATCTCAGCCACAGCACTTCCTCTCAGCTATATCTCCAACTGTGATGGCTGTCTGGAAAGATAACCTACTTACATTTCCATCCCATGCCTTGCTGAGGGGCAACACCAAACACTTCAGGAGACTCCCATAAGAAATGAAAATCTCAGCTGAACACTCACGCTCTTTAGGTGATATGTGGTGATGAGTCTGGGGAGAGAAGAATTGAGGGCAGTAACTGATGTCACCCAGGTTGCTCTACTGTGTCTGCGAATTCACAGTTATGAGCAACTGAAAAAGGCTTCTCATTACACAGCTTTTCTCCTAACATGTTAAGTCTCCTTGGGTTTCAATCTGATTTAGCATAGTGAGGGATGTGCTAACAAATCTTGCATTATATACTTTTATGTTTATAAGATAAATTGTTACAGGTGCATTGTTAAACTTGCTGAAGTGAATGGGTCATCTGAGTACCTATGATAAATGGTGCACAATTCCTCATTTGTAATACACTGACTCACCCTTCAGAGTTACATTAGATGTTGTAGCACTGCAGATTATTCAGATAACTTTTGTCACTGGAGAGAATCCAAGTAAGATGAAGCTGGAGTGAGAGGAACATAAAGGATGAAGGGAACATTGTTCCATTCTTTTATTACCCACTTCCACTGATCCTGCAAAAGCCTGTCTTTGGTTCCATCAGCAGGTCTCAGGCACCAGGGAGGCTTCAAGGCCGTTCTCCACAGTGCTTCTTCCACCCCTCAAGGACTGCTGTTTGATGGCAGTAAGGGAAGGGGACAGGCAGGAGACAGGAGACTGTGCCTGCAAGCTGTGAGGTACCTTTAGAACTGGGAGGCAAAAAGCAAGTCACTGGACTTGCAATATTTGCGTTTCACACAATGAATCCCCAGTGTTTTGCCCACAAGGAAGAAAACTGAAATTTCAAAAATGCTTAAGGGGTAGCAGTAGCCCTCTCCCTGGCATAGATTCTGCTTTTGCTCCAGCTGACCCAGTTCTGATCCTTCTTTAGCAAGACAGTATCTCACTAGAATAACAACATGGCTCAGTTCATATCCAATGTCCCTTGCCATTGCTAGGATCCAGAATATAATTCAGTTATAAATATAGCTATTAACTTCAGGATCTCTAGGGATAAGCTAAGACACTGATGCCTAGTTCCTACATTACTTTAGAATGTATTTTACACAGTCAGATTGCAGAAATATTTTTATACACTCAGTAGTTTAGAATAATAAATGTATCTGCAGGAAATTACTTTATATCAGAACAGTTTGTTGTAAATTTACCATTCCTGTTAAACTTGTTGGCTGGCTGAAAAATATATTTTTTATAAAGTACTATTATGGTAAATAGATGTGTTCTCCATGGGCAGGGACTCAGGACTCAGACTCTGCTCCTGCCCTATTGTGTGCTCAGGGGTGTCAGTTTTCCTGTTTCCCATATTTGAAATGGGACCAGTAATTGCTACATCTTGTATAGAGAACATTCACTTCTACTGATACAAAACACTTCTACAGGAATCAGATGTTCTGATAATATAGCAAACTGGCCACCCTGCCACCTGCTATCTTGGCTGTTGTGGTACACACAGTATCAGTGATCCAAGCACCAAGAATGTAATAATCTGCTGCACTTACCTTCCTACATCTCACAAACCATGGGCTGGCTTAACTATCATAAGATTTAGGCAATAATAAGAAGAATTAGATTTTTTTTTATTTCCTTCAGATATTTGAGTCTTATGGTTGCATTTATGTCTTATTTCAAGACATGCTTTATTCATGGCAATTAGCGATGGTTTCTTATGTGAAACTTTATTTCTAAAATACGGTAGTCAGGGCTTTGCCACACAGATAAAATTATAGAATCATGGCTTTACCTGTTTGTTAGTATGAAGCTGAGTAGCACACCATTCCTTATGGGATCCACTGTGTCACTTCCAGTTTTCATGTGTAATACAGTGAATTAAATGTGTAAAACTCAACCTTCTATCTACACCTTTTTTTTAATCAAAGAGCTATCTATAATGATTAAAACTATGGCCATGCCACCCTGACACCCGATCCCGTCAGATCTTGGAAGCTCAGCAGGATCAGCCCCAGTTAGTACTTCAATGCGAGACCTCCTGGCAATACCGGGGGCTGTAGGTTCTAGTCGTGAGGACTTCACTGTCACCATCCAAGCTCACTCGGCCATGGCAGATGAACCTTAAGAGTTAAAGGGTGGGGCCAGTTCTGCTCGCACTGTGCCTCAGTGAAAAAATCCACTGCACAGGCTGGAGGGACACACCCATGTGGGTAGAGCCGTTCCCAAATCTTTGCTTGCAAAGCCTCACCATGAATGAATGATCTATAATGATTAACTGAACCAAGATGCTTATGGAGTATCATTTCAACATCAGAGGTTCAAATTTGCATCACTGACAGTAAAAACATCTTCCACTGAAGCTGTAGAGCACTTCTATTGAAAAGAAGGGTTCAGAGATCACCTTGAGTTTATAACCACAACTCGTGTGAAGTTCAAGTGAAAATCAGCTGATACACAGTTTACACTGTACAGATATCTCTGTGAGTGTGGACATTAATCCTGTTTGCCTTCATAGAGAAAAATATACTGTACTGCTCATGTAAAGAAGTCAGTGGCTTGATTGTAACAACCATGTTAGACGGACAGCACTTGCCTCGCATCCCTCTTGCTTAGCCAGCTCTGAACAGCAGACAAAACTTCACTCTAAAATGAATGTGTAGCACCACCTCTCGATGGGATTGCTTTCTGCAATGTAATCCTTGCAAAGTTCCTCTCCTCCCTCTTCCCTACCCCCTTGATAAGTGTAATGAGAACCTGGGACAAGTAGCACAGTATTTTGCTATTATGAATCCATAAAAGGACAATTATTCTGCCATCTCTGGAGGCTGCAGGATCAATGTGCTCCCACAAGTCCTGGGAAGTGTTGCCATTTGCATCCCTCAGGTTAGCTCTGTCTGCTCAGGGCAAACTGCCTGTTAGAAACCTCTGCATAGTGGCATACCAGGAGTCCTCCAGGTATGCCCAAACTGCTGCCATGGTTTAGTCTTGGCCAGCAACTAAGCCCCACACAGCCACCTGCTCTCTCCCCACCATCTGGCTGGGGGAGAGAATTGGAAAAGTAGAAGTGAGAAGACTTGTGAGTTGAGGTAAAACAGTTTAATAAGTACAGCAAAAGCTGCACACACAAGCAAAGCAAACCAGGGAATTCATTCACCACTTCCCATGGGCAGGCAGATGTTCAGCAATCTCCAGGACAGCAGGGCCCCATCACACATAACAGTGACTTGGGAAGACAAACATCATCAATCTGAACATCCCCCTCTTCCTTGTTCTTCCCCAGCTTTATATGCTGAGTACAAGCCCCTGTTGTCTGGAATATAGCTGTGGTCACTTGGGGCCACCTGTCCAATCTGTGTTCCCTCCAAACTCCTTATGCACTTGTTTCTGTAAGGAGCAGAAAAAGTCTTAACGCTATGTAAGACCTGCTCAGAAATAACTAAAACCTCCCTGTGTTATCAAAACTGTTTCCAGGATAAATCCAAAATACAGCCCCGGATAAGCTGTAACTTTTATCCAATCAAAGCAGTACAGCATCTTCAGTTAAACTAGAACTGGGCAAATTATGCATCTTCTCTACTGAGAGGTAAGAACCCACATTTATGTGCTTTGACAAGTGGGTAGATGTAGCAGGGGTAGGAATCTCTTAAATTTGATCTGCTACCATCAAAAAAAGTGGTATGGGTAGCAGCCTTGTATGGAATTGTAATTTTTGTGCAATTCAGTCATCCTGATAATGTTAACTTATTTTGCTTTTATATGTTTTTTTTTCTTGAATTTCACTATTTTGGTATAAAAATTGATCCTGGTTTTTGGCTGGACTGTTCATTAACCGACATTGGAGGAATAAAAGCTCCTCTAAATACATAAAAGCCTTTGTTAGAAAACACTTAAAACCTGTTTGTAACTAAAAAGTAAAACAAAATCTAACATAGATCCATGGTGATTCAGGTATCTACAAATATAAATAACCAAAAAAGCCTAGATAAATTCAGAAGTTTCTAGAGACTATGTGAGAAACTCTTGTAACTTGTCTATTTTTCTGTAATATTGTCAAGAACGAGTTCTCTTTTAGCAGCAAAGGTTAAAAGATGTTACCACAGACTGACTGGCATGAATCAATATTTTCTGGCAATTTCTGCTCTCACACACTCTCAAATTAGTTATACATCCTGGATAAAAAAAAAAGGCCCTCAGTGATGAGGCAGTATTTATAAATAATCCAAAATGTGCAGAATCAGAAGAAAATTGATTTTCTGTATGGCTCATTTCTTTCCCAAGGAAACATAAGCTCAGAACTTTGAGGACTGGATGCTTAAACTAATCAACATCCTGGCTGACTAGATCCTCATAATAACATTATTTTTTTCTGAGAAAGTCCTCATGGCAGCAGATTTTTTAGAACCCTGAACTTTATCCTGACTTTCACTTAAGGAACAGAATTAAAAAATATTTTCTCTCAGTACAGAACCTGCTGTGGAAAAAGATAAATGGGTGCTTTTAGGTAGCATAAAATCTGTGGTATAATCACATTTTCGTTGTTCTACCAAAACATATAACACTGCAGGAACTCCAAATTCTTTGCATGTTATCCTTGACATTGCAGTCTTGTTGTGTGCTGAAATGCCACTTATTTATTTACACCTTAGGTGTAAAGAGTGCTATATGTACTAAACTTTTAGTCATTGTCTCAGAAAAATAAATCACTTTGTCACTTTTATTTTGTAGGCTATTAAAAAAAGTGATGGCTAATTAGAATGAAAAAATGAAGTTTCCGTACTGATTGGACTGAGCTGCATATAAGTGCACTATCAAAAGGATCTGGAGAAGAAAAGATGCATTAAATTAGTAACACCAAACCTGAAAGTTCCTTAAAAGTGCGCATAAATAATTAATCTGAAAGATTATAAAAAATTAAAAGTAACTTGAGTCTTGTGAACATTTTCAGTCCTTATGCAATCAAAAGTCCTACAGAAACAAGAAGTTTGCCTATGAAAAGAAAGACTTCAAGGCTGAGGAGATGAGATCAGATGAAAGAAGAATGAGCATTTTATTAAAAATGATACAATATGAAAAACTATTTCTTGAATTGGAGCTGTAATCTAATCCTTCCTAATAGACATTAATATTTGTAATCTTGTTTTTTACACCTTGTTCTTTGAATCAATGTCAGTGCTTTACAAAGGAAGATGATGCCATAAAAGGTTGCCATTGTTACTCCTGCAAGTTTCCTTGTCTCCTGTAAAATGGATCCATGCCCATGACTTTATAATCTTTGTTTTCTTTGCATGACGTAAAGAGAAAGCAGGGAAGTGAGAACTGATTAGTGACTTTTTGTCCACTGCCCAGCTCCAGGGAAGACATTCACATCTGTCCAAAGGTGATGGGCTAAGAGCCTGCTCAGCATGAGTGTTTTGCAGGGCAGGTAGCTGCAGATGGTTTATGTGCTTGAGAGACACCATAGACCCCTACTACTCATTTCTAGCTGTGCTTTGTGTTCTGGTACATACTTCTACACTTAAATTACTGCTGTTTTCCAGAACAGCTCCAGCAAGTCCAGCAGGAGAAAAATTCCACTGAAGGAAGAAAGCCTAAAGTGCTGAAGATAAACCTGGTTAGCAGAGAGTAAGGACTACAGGGCTGTGATACTCCCCATGAACAGCTGTTTGCAGCTGGGCTTGAAACAGAGAAATCTGTCAGCAGTTGCTACGTGAGCTTCATCCAGCTGTTGAATTGTTTACCTTCTCTTGAATCCCCTTCCACTGCTGTACTCTTTAAAAAGCCTGTGACATGAAGGATTCTGTAAGCTCTGCTCTCTGCCTTGTTGTCCCTCAGGTGAGAAAAATACCATCCTCTGGAGGAATCAGGTTAAATCAGTCACTAGAAAACAATGAAATTAATAAATTAATCCTGATAAAACCCCCCACTCTCATACATACATGGGCCTATATTAGGAGAAAATAGATGTTTTAATTGTGCTATACATGCTTATTGACTTTGAAAAAAAATTCTCATCATGTCTGCTTATTTCAGACCCACATGCTCACCTTTGCTGACAGTTTGCTGGGAGGAGCAGAAAGATGGAGTGTAACAAGCTTATGCTCAGCTGTGCACACAGGAGAAACAATGCTTACTCACTCCTGTAGCCATATCTTTCTCTTGGACCTCTTTCAGGTTGCTTTACATTTGTTTGCCAAAAGGGGTAGATGAGCACATGCTCACTGACTCTTCAGAAATCCTCCAAATCTAAGGCAGGAGCAACTCGATGCACAAAAGAACCTGAGTAAAGTTGAGCTTAAGCAAAAATCACAGGCATTTTTAAAAAAGAATAATAAAATTATTAATTTCCTTTATTTTAAGTGGTAATGTAGAAACCTATATGACCTTAAATACCGGTAGAACTGCCACCCAGTTATCATCTCATAAAACACATTGTTCTTCATTAGTGCTTGAGTTTTTAGAAAACCTGTAAAGACTTTTGTGTTTGGAAGTGCAAAATAAATTGAGTTGTACACAGTGCCAGCAGTCTTAGGCAAAATGAAGCTTTCAGGAAGGTATAATGGCAGAGAACATAATGGTATTTAAATTACTGGGCCATAAAGGATGGAATTATCAACAAGTGAACAAAAAACATAACCAATGAAGAAAACTCCCGGAACAAAGTAGAGCTATTTCATTCCATTATGGGATTCAGCTTCTTCTCTAATTTTGAAACAGATGGCATGACAAGATTGGCAATGCTCTGCAGCATGAGCATCATCTAACTCGTTCAGAGCCGAGCTGAAAATAACAAAATAAAACTCAGCATGGAAAAAGGCTCAAGATAACCCATGCAGGGGGAAGGAAATTCAAAACAAGGGATAGAAACAGAAATGGAAAGCTGGAAAGCAAGTGTGCTAAAGAAGGCCAGGTAAAGGGTGGCACATAGATGATGTCCACTTACCCAGGAGAGGGGGTTTAGCTATGCAGACTGTAATTATCCAAACTGGAACATGACTGGGACGTTGAGACTTGAACTTCTACATTTAGCTAATAAATTAGTGATTACATGGCTTTTAATGATGAGAAATCACTGGAGCTTGAGTTTCTGTGCTTTTGCTAAATTTTTCCACACCTTCCTAACATTCTCCATGGCAGACATGAAGCTTTTTTTGGCTCAGAAGCTCTGTAAGTCTGGCCACTGTCGCAGATTGCTCTTTTTCCTCAGCACCCTGGGAAGATCTGCTCCAGCTCCACAGTGACACCTTCTGAACCATCAACACTGAGTGCTGCATGTTTGGGTGCTTATCATGAACAAATAAATACTCCCTGGGTCCATCTGTGTTATCAGTCAAAGTGATAGAACCACCCTTTCCTGACCAAAGTGTTTGGGGGAATCTGCGTCTTTCCTGATTATGGAGCTAATTATAACTCATTCAGAGATTTGATGCTTGTGAGTAATTCCAATTTTTAAGTTTCAGGACTTGCTCTTTTTGTCCATTTATTGTTTACTTCCTTAACACCTTCAATACTTTTTAATAGTCTATTTCTTGTGACTACCAGGCATAGACTCAAAAACATATTCTGTGTTTCATTATCTTTTTAAAAGAACAAAGTTATATTTCATGTCATACTTCATCTTCCCTAGGTGTCTCAATTTTTTTTTCTTTTTTCTTTTTTTTTTTTTCTGAATCAACAGTCTTTTTCTCTGCTATCATAAATTTGACATGGATTATTTGGAAATAAAGACCAAACTGATCTAGTTTTTCAGTAAAATAAGTGAATTCAAATCTGTTTAGAATCACTGGGAAATAATTCAAAGTGAAAAATGGTTTCCTGCTAAGTTAAGAGGGAATCCTAATTTGCGTTCTCCCTCCCAGTGCCTTTGTACACAAATAAGTCAAATGCTTTCCTTGCTTCCTTATGTCACATTTGTGTCCTCTTATTTGATCTCTGCAAAATGTTCACAATGAAAATTGAAAAAATAAAGTTCTTTTTTTTTTCCTTTTTCCTCCATTTAGTTTTAATTTCAGCAAATAGTGATGCCTAGTCTAGGACAGAAATAGAAAAATACAACCATTGGGGGAAATTCTGTGCTTTGTTTCCTTAAAGACTTCCTAGATGATCCTTTAAGGTCCCTGCTATGGTTCTATGTCTGGCTCTGGGCACCTCTACTTCTGGCCAGAAAAATTACAGATAAAAGGATAGTTATCAAGTAGTTAAACAAATAGTAGGATAGTTATGATGGATTTTTGATCATGCAGTTTTAAGTATTTAATTCTTTATATCCTTAATCTGAGAAGCTTCTTTCATTAAGGTTGCTACAGAAGACTTGGAGAGACACAGTTACATCTAAAGGGTTCCTCAGAACATGTGAACTGCATTAATTTTTATATGACTTAAATTTGGCATATCCTCTTCCCACTTGCTGACTACCCCTGCTACACCAGGGAGAAGAAGGTCCATGTCATAAAAAACATGTCCTTTGGTCTCAGTAATTGATTTCTGGGATATCTCCCAGTAAAGTAGGTTGTTGTACCTTATCCTTTCCTTTCCTTCTCCTCAGTCCTTCTTATGGGCCACTGTGTTGCTCTTTTCCTGCCTGCTTGGCTTTTCCCCTTAGTCTTTTGAAAGCTTAGCAGTATATGTACTTGGGAGTCCCGTGGCGTAGTGGAGAGCACTCCGGTCTCCGACTCCCAAGGTCACGAGTTTGAGTCTCAGTACGGGCAGACCCGGCAGTTCAATGCCTCCCTGCCATCCGATCCCGTCAGATCTCGGATGCCAAGCAGAGTCAGCCCCGGTCAGTACCAGGTGCTGTAGATAGTCCTAAGGAGACTTCACTGTCACTGTCCAAGCTTGCTTGGCCGTGGCAAATGAACCTTAGGACTTAAACGGTGGGGCCAGTTCTGCACACGCTGTGCCTCACCTAAAAAATCCACTGCGCAGGCTCGGAGGGCACACCCACGTGGGGGTGAGCCCTTCCCAAATCTTCGTTCGCGAAGATTGGCCATTATTATATATACTTACTCTATGGAAAATGTATAATTAAAAAAAGTAATTTTATAATAACTTTGTGAAATTAATGACATTAATTCTGTCATGACATTAATAATGTCATATTGAGACCAGCCAGAGTAAAACCAACGACAAAATGAAGAATCAGATTTTAAGCCAAGCAGCACCAGCCCATGGCCACTGTCAATTTTCAGGAAACTTGTTCCAGACATTTAGTAATTTTAATTTTGCTTGTTTTGAAAGAAAGATTATGAATATACATAGTAAAGAAGTGAAAATTATTCTGAATGAAAATTATTTTCCTTTGCAATTCCAAATATGAGAATAACAATGATTATCTTGGGCCAGTGTTTGTATTTTCCTCTAACATAATTTTGTAAAGAATCATTACAAGAGCAAGAGATATTTGATACTTCCTGAAAAATATCTCATGAAAAGTAGCCCTTTACAGAAGGCTTTTCTTTCTGACTTGAAGTCATTGCAGTGACTCATTAAAATATATTGTTTCTTAAAACTCCCTAAGGCAGCAAAGGAAGTGTCATTCAGGCAGATCATCTTCTGTAAGGCACTGCTTCTCAATTTATATCACTTCTGTAACACAAATCTGGGTGGGGGATGAGGAGGGGGTAACTGAAAATGTGTCCTGAGCTTTATTTTTTTTTTGCATTTAGCATTGCAGGCAACATGGAAGTGCTGGAAGTTGCTTTGGGTATGCAGAGAGGGATGATCATGGGGATACATCTCGTTGTTGCCTGTTGGGATGTAAATGCTGCATGTCTGCTGCCCTTGTCAGCACAAAGGTTCAACGCAGGGATTTGTACATACAAATGTGAGAAACTGTTTGCAAACCCTCATGGTGAGTTTAACATAAGTGTAGCATTTGTAACATACTGGCTGACTGCACGGATCCTTGAGGGATGAATGGCCTGTACTGAGGGCCAGGGCCAGGGCAAAGACATCAGAAGGTTGCAATGGTGTAAGCAACAGCACTATAGAGTGGAGACAAACACCAGGTTTAGTTTTATTTGGTGCTTGTGAAGACTTTGGTCCAGAAGTATCCTATATAGGAATATGTCCGTCTACCTTCCCAGAAAAGCTAGAGCCTTTCATTCACTCCTGCTCAAACTTTTAAATATTCATTATAGTCCTGGACACAGATCTGTGTGAATGTCCCAATCACAGTCATGGGGGAATATTTTCTATAGTGCAAAGTATAAAAAGGTCAAACTGAAATCCTGGGAAATGAGAATATTAGGAGTATTTACTACAGCCAAACATAGCACTTGGCTGACAAATCCAAACCTGTTCAAATCCTTCTGTCATGCAGATCATTTTATTAAGGAAAAAAGATATTGGTTTGATTTCCAAATTGACATGTTTTCCTGATCTGTTTGTTCAGCTTATAAGCTGCAATATCAGATGGGGAATTCATCAAGGATGAAGCAAACAGTTGGTGCTGAGGATGAGACCTCCAGATGCTCTGAACTGCCCTCTGGGAATGTTGCTTTCCCTGCTGCCTCCATACTCAGCCTAGGGAAATCAGCCTGCTGGTGCAGGGCTCAAAGCAGGCAGGGTGGCAGGCTGCACACAGCCTTCCCTTCCTGCAGGTTCATGCCCTAGTGGGGCTGGGATCCCTAGGGAATGGAACCATGCCTCTAACTAGGGAAGCAATGTCTCAGTGCTGTGCTCAGGCACATGTAATCTCCTCTCCCATTAATAGTTAGACCATCTGAAGCGCTGCTAGCACTGTTACACCTCTGCTCACACAGTGGGGCTTGTTTCTGGCAGGTATGCTTGACTGAGTAAAAAATTAGCTGCTTGAATTTTTATCCCTGCTGCTTTGAAAAATCTGTATGTTGTGACATCATTACCAAGCAGTGATGCAATACCCTCAGTAAACATGATGGTGGAGAGGATTTCACATCATAGTGTCTGGACTGTAGTCTTTCTCCTTCTTGATTGCTTCCTGGATGCTTTCTTCCCCCTTCCTCCTTCCCTCTCACTCCCCAACTCTCTTTCTTTCCCTCCTTTTTCTTAGGAAAGGATACTTGTTCCCTCTCCAATTCTTTCTAAACTAAGGGGACATATTGCATCTCCCAGTTACATTTAGTATTTTGGCTCTAATCTAACCAAAACACACCCAAGGAGGGTTTTATCATGCTCTGGATATCTTTATGTGACTCCAGGGACTAATTATGAATATTCAGCAGCTCAATTATGTTCTATGGAAATAGAGGTGGATAACCCAGGGGAGAGAGAAATAAAAGGCCTAATCAAAGGAAAAAGATAACTTGAAGATAAATGTGATGGAACCATGAAACAGAGAATTACAAAAAGCTTCTCTAGACTGTAGAGGCGTGGAGGAGAAAACTTTTCCCTGTAAAAGATAAAACACTGTGTCATGGTGGTCAGGAAAAAGTATTTCTGCTGTTCTCCAATTAAATGATACCTTTATTCTACATCTGTCCCATTGGGATTGGAGAGATCCAGCTGCTGACCTCGTCCCTATGTCTGGCTTATCCATCCAACCTACAAGTTATTTAGGCAGCAAGAGCTGCCTTATCCCCTGAGCATTTCCTTTTAAGCCCAGTGTGTCTGTGTATGGAGCATATCATGAACTGATCCTGCCTCTGTTTCCCAGAGGGTGGGAAACAAGGAGCAGAGATCTGCTTGCACAGTCGAGCCTTGACTACCTGAAATGGCTGGTGCTGTCACATCCGTGTGACCTGCAAGGAAAAGGAATATGCCCTCCCCCCAAATCTAACACCACAAATAACATATTTGGCCCACCTTTTCAAACTGTTGAGCCAGACTAAATGGATTGTCCATAACAAAACCA
This sequence comes from Sakesphorus luctuosus, assembly GCA_013396695.1. NCBI lineage: Eukaryota > Metazoa > Chordata > Aves > Passeriformes > Thamnophilidae > Sakesphorus > Sakesphorus luctuosus. The sequence goes on along the minus strand of VWZD01003870.1, from coordinate 142,274 downwards.
GCAACAATGAGTAAAAAGCTTTCCTACCTGAAAAAATAGTCTGTTAATCCTGTTTCAGTTCTCTTTGCACTTGTGTAAGGTGTCTGATTTAAATTCTATTTCCTTAACACATTAATAACAGGGCACAGCCCCAGGCAATTACTCTTTCTTTGCTGCTGGAAATTAAACTGGAAGAATTGGAGTCTCCTGTGCCTGTGAAGGGTTTACTTGCTGGGTCATGGGGGATTGCATTGAAATTACTTTGCAGATTCTTCCTTGGTTTGGAATTTGTGAATGATCAGCAAGTGGTTTTCTACCATCGATCAGGAGCACTACTTTTACTAAATTATTTAAACGAGAGAACCAAACTATTTAAATGAGAGAACCAAATTCTGGTCTTGATTTCTTTTAAGCAAAATCTGTGAAGGTAAAACTTACTTTCAGATTGAAATGCAATGTTTCAGGTTTGGGGACTGAACATGAGGGGCCTTGCAACACGCATTCGCCAATCAGCTACTCATCTGGGGAGCACCCCCGAGAGCCTCTCTGAATCCAGGAATTAAAAATCAAATCCATTTACTCAAGTCCCAAAGCAAACCAATTTGGACTTTGATTTCTCATAGCGTCTTTTGGCTGATTTATGCTATGATTAAAATTTTTGTTGCTGATGATGCATTATGCATGCAATAGCTGATGAAGTAACATCACAGTAAAATCTAAAAATAGAGTCATTCAAGTATCTTTAAAAGAAAACCTGACATGAATACTAGCTCACACATCAATGAAACAGAACTGCAAAGGCACAGTCCTCTTATCCACACTTCATGCAGAATTTAAAGCACAGAGAGATCTCTGTTGTGCACATTTCTACCATCTAAACCTCAGAAGTGATTTGATTTGATTTAGTTTAATTTAATGAGACAGGAAGAGTGGTGAAGTGTACACTGAGTTCTTCTGTACAGCAGAGGTTGATGGTTTTCCCACTTTGCCCTTCCCAGTTAATGTGCTGCAGTTGGCTGGTTGTAACTGCTCCTCGGCAGGTATAACTCCAAGCACGGGGGTAGCATTTCAAAACAGCTTCTATTTTCCATAAAAAAAAAAAAAGTATAAAGTTACTCAACCTTATTGACATCAACAGAGGAAAATATCTTTCTCTCGTTCAAACTATAAGTAGCCACAGCCTAAAGATCTGTTCTCTACCTGAACAATTTATTCTCTCCTTGATTTGAAAGTGTGCACAGGAGGGTTCAGGGCTTAAGGCTGATTCCCATAACCTGCTTATCAGTGTCCTAGAAGAAGGATTGTCTGCCTTCTTGAGACACTGGGGACCCTAAAACCCACTGTTGTGTCCCCTTCCCTTGAAATGGACACCTCTGATGAGGGAACATCATTCAGCCTCCTGACGAAGGTGATGAGAAGGGTAATGAGTGAGTGTGTGGTCAGCTATAAAGTGCTGCACACATGTTTTAGTCTGTATGTCAGACTAAAACATTATGCAGAATGTGATAGAAGATCCACTCATCTTTGAGCAGCGTAACACTTCAATTTTGCCATTTTGCACAGCTTAAAAAAGAACTGAGCAGTGAGATCTTAAAAAGTTATGATAAAGAGGTTCTTCAAGTTTAGGCACAGAAGAATACAATGAAATGTACAGAAAACATGAATGACAACTAATGAAATGGAGATTGTTTGAAAAGAGAAGGGTGATGGAAAAATTAGTGTGACTTCTGGACTCTTCTCCCAGAGTCCAAATGATCTTCAAATCTTTTCCAGAGTATGTTTGAATGTCTGCCTCCATGCTGACATAACTTGCCTTTTCTGCAGAGTTAACCCTGAAGAATACAGGTTTCTTTTTGAAGAATGGTGCAATTTGGTGCAATTTATTATTTTGGTTTCAGTGTGATAGTAACTGCTGTCAATACATGGGGAATTGGCAGTGGGCTTTGGTTTGAACACAGCAGTTATAAACAGACCTGCCTATAAAGAGCATGGAGTTGACCTTGCAAACATTGTGCACTGTATTGATGTGTGCTTGCTCCTTAATGAAGGGATTTATTTGTTTTGCTTCTGTATCTTCAGCAGTGAAAAGCTCTGACAGAATATCAATGCAGTGGGTTATTTCTCAGGCATTTCAAGACAGCCTTACCCTGCAATCGAGATTTCATCTCTCTGAGACTTGAGAAAAAATATTTTTTTGCTTTTCTCTCTGCAGCGTGTAGTTTCTCTAGCTGGATCATTTGAGGCACATTTGCAGCATTTAAGTCACTACTTCACACGGGAAAAAAGTACAGGCATTCATTAAGTGTCTATAGAACAATTAGCCTCTTAAAATTCAGAAAGCAGAGATGACTTTAATTATTTCATTTGCAGTTGCCACTTGCAGTGTGGTCTGTTTGGGATAACGCAGCTGTGGTAGCAAATGACTGCAGCACACCCAGACAAAGCAACAGTGAGGTAGATGTGCTTGCAAGCAAAGCTACATGCAATCTGTCTTTGTGCCATGCTTGATTCCTACCCTTCAAAACTGATGAGATGAGGACTCCACAGTGTCTGCTGGCACCTCCACATTTAGTATTATAAACAGTGTTTAATGAATGCAGATTTACTCTCCCTATGGTAACAGCCTTTTATTTAATAGTATGTGACAGAACTGCTTCTTTTGCTCAAATTGCGTGGATCTGTACTTTCAGAGCTGAAAGCTCCAGGTTTATTCCCAGTTAATGACAGCAGCACTTGTGCCTGTGCACATGCATTATTTGCATGGAAACAAAATTAAAACTTTGGCAGAGGAGAATATTTTAGGTAGATTATTTCTGCTTTCATGAAGCAGTGGGAAGCAGTGATGCCATAACTGAGAGAATAACAGAGTTAGATCCATCTTTGATATACCCAAAACTGACAATGCAATTTTGCCAAGGGTCAAAGTATTCTAGACCTGTTCCTAACTAATGAGCTGGCGATCCATCTCCCATCAAATTAGGTACTTCCACACTATGAGATTTTGAAAATTACATGGAATCCATGCAACATAACTGCAGCCTGATATTTCTGTTTAAATTATTCACATCTATAGAAAAGATAGATCCATCAGCAAGAATGTCATTTATTTTTCTGTGAATCTAACAAACTAAATAGTATGCAGCTGAGATTGCAGTAAGTTGGATTTCTTGCTGGTTTTGTCCTACATTTATAGAAACCAGATGCAAGCTTCTTTCTATCCTCAAAAAAGCAGTCCTTCCCTAATCTGCATTCTTAAACATTGGAGGAAAGTATTTTCTTTAAAGCAGCCAAGACAAGAATATCAAATATCTATTGGGAAAATATTTTGGGCTCCTGAAAAGTTAATAGAAATATGAATCCCTCTAGTATCAAACTCATATAAAATTTTCAATAGTTTTAGAAGTAAAGCTTATGGGCATACTTACTGAAAAGTCTAGTCTGTTATGTGAAGATAAATAAATATTCACCCAAGATCATACTGTCTGCAAATGTGCTTTTATATTTAGACTCAGTTCTTAAGGTATGGCTGTTTACGAAGATTTAAGGTGAAAATCTTTTTCTGCTCTACTTCCTTCCCAGAAAATGGATTTTTCAAAACAAATTTTTTTTTAAGACTATCTATTTCAGGAAAGATGGCATTTCCACTCAATTACATGAGACCAGTTCCCCAGCGGTCCTCAGGGATATGACAACCTAAAGATTGTTCTTAAACATACTTGATTCTCATTACTCCTTATGTTCTGAACGTTTCTCTTTTTATTCACCTTCTTCATTCCTTGGACAAATCTTGGCTTTATTGTGATATTAATTGCTACAGTTATTATGTTTCTAAAATTTTGAATCCATTTTAATTTTACAAGTTAAATCCCAAACTACTGAGATCAGCCAGACTTTTGCTATGGTTTTAAAATATACACTACAGTTCAGAAAGCTAATGGTATAATGTATGGTCCAATTCAACTTAAGGTGTTAACCTTATGCTCCAACCTCATTCCACTTAAATGATCCTTGTCATGACTAGTCCACCAATTTTGACTATGTGAACAAAAAAACCCCAAACCAACAAACAAAAAAAAAGCATAATTTGCTGCTTAAAGGCAAAATAATGTTTGTACTCTTGGAGACACACCTGGAGAGAGGATTTTGATGACAACCAATCCTCAAGGGAGAGCAGTGTCCTCTGGCTCCTTCCATCGGAGCCTGGTATCTGCACCCCTGAGGGTCTCACTCAGGCAGGAGGACATGCAGGGAAGACAGTCCTCTTAGTGTGTTTCAATAGCTTGGGGGGTTAAACATCAATCCAAAGCTTCATTCCCCAACCTGCAAATCCCTGACAGTCAGCTCACAGAAACAGGGCTTGGTCTGGTCCTTCTTAGACTTTTCACCAAGCTTTGTGTTTTTGGTGTAGCTCTAATAATGTGTGAGATGCACAGAGAAAGAGAGTGGAAACCCCTGTCCACATGTTAGTGCACAAAGGGTTTAACTAAAACCACTCTGAAATTAGTCTGAGCCTGTGAGGTGTTTTAGTACTGCAGAAACATTGTTCTCCTAGAACAAAATGAAAGGGAACATTTTCAATGCTGATCTGGCCAACAAGGTGAAGATCACTTGGGTATGGACATATTTAGCTCTTGCCAGCTCAGGAAAGCACCTGTGTGTTTGATTACACAGTACCAGGTGCTTCAGAGTGACCCTAAATAGGGACAAAGCTGCAGATCTAAGGTCTCTGTGGGCAACTGGGCTCCAACACAGCACTTAGTTGAGTGTTTAAGAACAAAAAGGCAATCAGGTATGAGACACAGTAAAAAATTAGGTGTATAATGGAAAAGGCAATAAATTCCCTTTTTTTCAAACCAGTTTTACTGGATGCTCAGCACAAGTGAGAATTACACTGGAGGGCAGAATTCTGCTGCTGCTGGATAACAAAGGCTCTCTAAGTTTGATAGCTGAATAATTAAGAAAGACAGTGCTTCCGTCAAGACTCTTTTAAACATGAATTACTTCAGTGCTATATTTACAGCTGTTACATAATCTTAAAGGTTGCTTCTGATATAATGAAGAAACCCAGCAGGTTGCCAGCTTAAATAACATTTCATGTGTCTGTTAAAATGGGTTATCATCCCTGTTCATTTATGTTGTTACAGTCCTGGGACTTGGACAGTCTTAGTTTTGGTTTATTTACAGTTTTATAATAAATTATGATGCAGTATAAAGCTAAATTATTTTTTAAATAATGATGCAGATTGGATTATTATTCAAAAGTAGAACCAAAAAATCAACAGATGTAACAGATATATTTAAACTAATTATCAACACATTTCAGCAGAAACAGGCACATGGCACGTGGATTCTTTTTCCTGTACCAACCATCTGATCCATGCCCGTGATAATTAATTTAGCACATGCTGAATTGTATTTTCAAATACATCTCAAAACAAAGGAACACATTCTTAAGTTTTCAGATTCCAATCATTCTGCTGTGGATACCCTTCATTTCAAGGCTATCTGGACACTGACAGCCAGCAGCATTATTCATCACTGAAATGGCTAATGGCCCAATTCTGTAGCTGTTGGAATTGATACATGATGGTTGCACCTTGTCACCAATCATTGAATATCCAGAGTGAAATTTAACAGCTGCCACAAATTGAACTCAATCTAGTTTTATAGTCAGAGGTAGGTGTTGGGGCAAAGGAGGGAAGGAGGTTCAGAGCACACCCTTGCCAATGGGTTTGGTGAGCAGCAACTTATGAGTTGTTTTTGAACCTCCTACCAGCAAGTACTCGCAAGTCCTCAGTAAAATTATAACAAATGCAGATTGAACTGGGACTAGCATAACTAAAATCTGTGCTATAGCTTCAGTTTAAAACGTAATTCTGAAGAACTAGACAATAACAACTCCTGAACAGTGTGAAACAGAGCAAATAAAATATGAACAAATGTACTTCCATGAGCTGTTCCCTTCACATTAGTGAGACAACTCTCATGAGTCTGGTTACTTGTATTAACAAGATGTGCAGTTTGCAACTTTTGTTGGAAAAGAAAACTGTCTTTCACATGCAGGAATTGCATATTTTTACACTTAATAAAGGTCATTGCACAAGAGATTTCTGAGTCATGAAGCTTTTTTTATTAGCAACAATATTGCCACAATAAGTGGTATTAAAACTACATGAAGAATAGCACAAATATTTGAAACGTTAGCATTGGCAGGAAAGATACACTTGGTGCTCCCTGGTGCCTGTTCTAGGGCCTGAAAAAGTAGACTGGATGGCTGCTGCTGAGGGAGGTGCTGACATTTGTTTAGAGGGAGCTTAGTAGTTAGTGTTGGGTAGGTAAGATGAACCTTTCTAGCAACAGTAGATGCTGTCCTGTCTGTAAAGCTTCTCTGAGTCTCTAAGCTTGGATCTTTAATGAAACACAGCTCTTTATCTTTTTTTATAGCTACCACTCAGCTTTTGAGATGGTGGCAAAAGAATGGATGAAACATGGTATCAAGGAGACCAGTGAGATTTTCTAAGGGTTCCTAGTGCACCTGTAGTCAATGGCATCATTGATAGCTGAAAGGCAAAATAAAATACCTATTAATATACGATGGACCTGTGTCTATCTGTGTTCTAGTATCCATATGGCTGTAGTACTGTAAACCCCAGCAACTTAGACTACAAAGTTGATCTTCATAATGAAGGAAGGAAAGAAGAAATAATTATTCCTACTTTGTATATAGAAAATTGAGATGTATAAAGATGACATTGCAAATCTCCCCAAAAGCAGGGAATAAGAATAGATCACAAGAGGATCACTATGTTTTAAAGAGCTGGTGAGATCTTTACATTGGCACTGTCCTATTGCCTGGCAGAAATGCAACTTCTCCCCAGCCTGTCTGACCACTGTCCAAAGAAACATCTGCCTCAACAGACAGAACTGTGAATGCTTGGGTGGGCACTCTGGAGGGTGTGTGGAATGAGAAAGATATGAATGTTTGTCAGGAAGTTGGGAATTATTCTTCTATCAAGCAGCACCACAGTACAAAACGTTTTAAGATCACCTATTACAACATCTCACCACCTCACCCTTATGAAACTACAAGCTTCCCCAAACCCTCAGCTTTCCTTTGCCCAGGGGAGCTGCCATTTCTGTAGCTCTCCCTCATATCATGTTTCCTGTTTCCTCCTCAGACGAGGAAAGACACCATGTGATGGGCACTATGTCTGGCACATCCACCTGGTACACAATGTGATAATTTCTAACAGGCCCTGCTTACAGCCAGGGTGGGCAGCCAGAAGTGGTGAGGAGAAGCTCTCAGTGTAGCCATCCGTGCCTTTGAGAAAGGGATGGATTGCTCTTGCTGGCTGCTCTTCAGGAACACTCACTGTCACCAACTCCTCTGCCTCAGACTGGCATGGAGGATTTACTCTGTGCCCTGCAGCTCCACAGCCCACATGCATCGGGTACAAAAGGGGGAGGGCTGCAGGAGGGGGGGACTGCACACCACTCACAGAGCTATTCCTTCCCCTCAGTCTGAGACCGGCCCAGCACCAAAGTGATCTCATTCAGCCCCTGCCTCCACAGGCTCTGCTCAGCCTCTGCCCCCATCAATGCAGACCAGTTTTTGAACAGCAGGCAGGAAGGTGGGTGGTAGCCAGGGGGAAGATTAAGAAATAGCAAGCTGAGGTTTAAGAACAGTAAGAGGAAGTGCTAGGTCTTTGATATTTTAAAGTACAGTTCAGAAGGAACCTACAAAATTGTAGTTTCCCAGGCAGATGCAGCACACCATAATCTTGTGGAAATACTATATAGCCCTTCTGCAACCCAGAGATAATTTAGAAGAAAGGTATATTAAATGTCCTGGCATTGCTTTTTTAACAGCTGTGAAAGCCTCTTTGCATCTCTTCAAAGACGAGCTGCTTATGTGGGAAAACTGACTAAGCTGCCTTTTTGTTTTCAGGCGAGCTCTACAGTGGAGAGGCTGTGGAGGATCAGGCTGGGAGGCAAAAAACAAACACCACCTCCACATGGCTAGGCTACAAACATGCTGATATGTTAGTATATCCATATTCCAAATTCTATGATAGGATAGATGGTAGGATAAAGACTGTAGACAGCAAGGATGTGACAGTTATGAACTGTTAAGTTTTTCGGTGCCAGAGTCCACAGCTTTAGACTAACAGCCCAAAATGTAAAAATCCCTTCTCTCTTTTGCATGCCATGCAGACTGACTGTTGGCCAGGTCTCATCCTACTGCACAGGGGGCTTTAGCTTCAGGCATCAAGAATTGCCTGAGTTTTCAGAGAAACTGTAACAGAAGTAGTAAATGAATAACCAGCAGTAGTGGAAAGGTCTGAGGTAAAGAGAGTAATGGGAAGCTTTCACAAAAATTACTGTGCTCTTAATTCTCAGTCAAGAGGTTTGGTGGCAATGCACCAGCTGTTCAGCTGTTTTCTCATGGCAGTTGGTGCTTTCAGCTAAAGTGGGTTTTGAGGTAAGGCTGAGGTGCAGGCAGGCTGATAAGCTTAAAACTTTTAAAATTATCTCTCTCACACACACAAAAAAAGGTGTCAGAAAGGAATTTTAGGGCAGGGAGGAGCAATTAAATCAACACCTAAAGAACAAAGGAAGGAGCCAACCTAGCTTCTAACTGTTAAGAATGACAGGTAGGGCAGAAGTAAATGGAGAACTTTGAAGATTAGGAAGATAAACTGGGTTATTCTCTAGGGAAGGAGCATGTGAGAAAAATTTTCAGACCCAGAGTAACAAAGCAGGATGGCAGTTGAAGCATTTGTTATGCTTTAGGCAATATTGGAGACATCACCAGGTCTGGACCAAAAGGGGAAGGTCCACAACAAATTGTCAGCTACTCCCAGCTCTCCACTCACTGAGTTCTTCATGTTGCTGCCATCAGTGCTGCCACCAAACCTGATGGTGTCCTGCCCAGTGCAGTGTTGCACTAACTGCATTGCTGCAGAAAGCCCATGCTGAACAAAGTAAATCACCTCCAAATGCCCAGACAAAACTGGGTTTGACCCAGACAAAGCTGGGTCTACTCATCTCTCCTTCCTGCATCCCTGCTTTGACACAAGCAAGCTGCAGACAGCTTCCAACCAGATTCTGCCGAGGTAAGAGCTGTGTCTAAAGTGAGAGTAAATCATTTAATAAAGCCTCTTTCCAGAATCTGGATGAAAAAAAGTTCTGTGGAATTTTTAGGTTTGCACTTAAGGGACTTTTTTCTCCATACACATCCCCCAACCTCTTCTTTTTACAGACTCTGATGCCCTCATTTATTAACAGCGAACCAAATTTTGACTTCACTGGCTTTCAGTTTGGTTTTTTTCCTGTTGTTTGTTTTGGTTGGGTTTTTATTTGTTTGTTTTCCTCCTAGTGAGGACAGAGAGCTGTATGCTTAGTATAAAAGGAAGAAAAACAAATGCACTTCCTACCTATACATGAGAAAGGAGAACCTGCTCCGCACATCACTCCCTTGCTAAGGGAGGTAATACTGCTGATTCATTTTCAGAGCTGTTTTACTGGTGTGGGATTTATGTAAGAGAATAAACTAAAAAAAAAAAAAAGAAATAAAGAAAATGTTTTGCTGTTTGCTCTTGGAGATTTTGCGCATCATGCTGAGCGTTTTTCTTTTTTTTCTTTTTTTTTTTTGGTTATGTGGACAGTGGTTCTACCATTTTCTCCCATTTTAAAAAGTAAACTCTTCAGAGTGCCTTGTGTAATGTGTTAAAGAACACTTTATTTCAGGCAGGTGTCTTTGAAACTATCTACTTACTACCGGGTTTACTGAGAAAAGACTAATAGCACCTTTCAGACCTTGAAACCACATAATTTCAGCAGTGTACCTTAATGTCTTATGAGGAAAACTGTATAGTCATTTGGGGAATGAGTAAAGGCTTCTCAGCCCATCAAGGTTTGTCCAGTCCTTGTACTCCATTTTCCCTAGGGAAGCCTCTAATCTGTTTTCAGCAACAGCAATATTTTTTTGTCTGATCCACCTTGCTTTGGAAGTAATGTGCACATTTATGGATCTGTTTACCAGCATCAGTCTGAAGCTTGTTTTCCCTTGTTTCATATGACTCTCTTAGAAAGAAAATCCCAGGGCATAACCCTTGCTACAAAGCACACCATGAGCAATGAGGGTCACCTTTCTCTTTTCTTTTACTGAATTTTTTTTTAATTCATGTAGAGCCGTCAGACACCTTTCCTGCCTCCTTTTCTCAGTTAAAAAAAAAAAAAGGCAACAAGTTACATGTTTCTTCATTTTCCTTTCTCTTGTATCACTATATGGTATCTTTATGTCTTGGAAATCTTATGGCATTGAGACCCTGGCCAGTACCCAAGGTCAGAACTGAGTCTGAAAATGTGCCACTATAGGGTAGTTTTAAAAAAAAAAAAAAACAACCTAACCCACCAATATTAAGCTCTGAAGGAGTAAAATATATTCTTTTTTTTTCTGAAATTTGCTAAGTCATTTCTTTTTTACTATGTATCTTCCTTGAGGGGGCAGATTTTCCTAAGACACACTCTAATTAAAAAAAAAATAGGAACCAAGTCTGATTTTATTGAATATAGCAGGTCCACAGCACATAGTCTGATAAAACCCAGACCTCTTGCAAAAACTGGCAGTCTCTGTGTCCCAGAGGCTTTATTGAGGTATTTAATTGTCTCTTGCACCAAAGCACATCCCATCTCATCTCCTTCAAGCCACACACTTTTAATGGTTTCCATTTTTTTCAGATAAAAAATACTCACCTGAGAAACTTCCTTCATTTTAAAACTGATTGAAAGCTGCTTCTACTGTCACAGACCATAAACCACAGCTAAGAAAGAACCAGGCTCTATGAAACAAACAAACAAAACCCCTGATCATAATAGGTTCAGGAATCACCAGTTATAGCAGAAGTGTGGTTTAGCCCTCTATTTATTTGTTTGGGAGTTTTTTTATCCTGTTAAAAAGCAGAATGAAAGGCAGATTTTGTATAACTTTCTGAAAAAAAAGTCCTAATTTAACAGAACCATTCCGTCTGTTTACCTTGTCTTGACCTACACTTAAGTGCTTTTACCATGATTGCTAAAGAAAAAAATAGTTTCATATTCCTTGAATGTCATGCTGCAATGTCCAAGGAGAGTGCAGAGGCAATTTCTCAGGCTGGGATCATCCAAAGCATTTTAACCAGGAGCAGGAAGAAGGAAGACTTTAGCTCCATAGTAGTGTGTCCTCTCCATAATGTAGTGCAGAATGTGTGCTCCAGGTGATGTTAATGGAAAGAGCTACAACTTCCTTATACACCTCTCTCAACCCATTCTCTTTATGGTTTCATAGGTTAGAACAAATGAAACTTCACTTAGAAACCTCATGCAGCTCATGTGCATCACAGAACGTCGTGACCAGATCCTTGCATTCAGGTACAACATAAGTGGCTCCCACGTTTAGCATAAATTCAAAACTTTTCCTGCTGTGAGGTTCTCTCTCTGCAACACAGAACAATTGTGTGCAGACCTGTTGACTAAACTGTTCAAAAACAGCAAACTTCTCCCTGTTTTTTTCCTGTACCCATTTGAAGGTTGGTTTCTAGGCTCTCACTTCTGCTGGTGCCCATTCATAAACCTGCCCATGGTTACTGCTGCTTGGTCCTGTGTCCACTGACACCCTGAGCCCTTGAGCTGAGGTAATTGGGAATGGTACTTTGTGCAGCACTGCTATTTTCACCTTGGGCTCTGGAAGAACTTAGAGGGAAGTTAATGGATTAAATCTGGCTGTATAAAACTAGAAATATTAGTGCAAACAGCTGTTTATACAAAAAATGAGAACAACAGAAATGTTTTCAGTAGAAAAAGAGGTGCCAAATCATATTTTCCAATTATGGGTCGCACTTGCACTGGATGTATCTTCATGAAAACACTGGACTTATATCAAGTGAGTTTAATTGTGCCTTTACTGTGTCTCAGTATGTTTCTCTTTCATACTTTCTTGATTACTCACTCATTCAATGTGATTTCCAGTTTTCAATATGCAGCACCCCAGTTGAGCTACTTGCATTTATTAACCTTTCAACCTGATTTTGGATTTTGGTTTAACCTTACAGCATTGATTTTACTCTTTCTTTTCTCTCTGTGAGCTAGATTCCTCTCCTCAACCCCCATCCCTCACCCTGAACTTAAAGAGAGTCAAAGAAACACTTTGGCTAAAAGGAGCACAAGTTTTAAAAGTAGTTCTCTGTGCAAATGAACTCTTCAGACAAATGCACTACTGCTTTTCAGTTTATTTATTTCTTGGATGTTGCCAAGAAATACTTTGCACTGCTGCACCTTCCCTCAGGGCTTCCCCTTACAATGCTCCCATATTTCTTTTTGCCTGCTCTTCCCATATTTGGTTACTGGCTGCAAAATAGCCTGAATTTTGTACCGCTGCAAAATTCTTCAGACTAATGCGAAATGATGCCTCTAATTGTCGCTCAGACAAAACCCTTTAATCATGTTTCCTCCTTGAGTAGTTTTTATCAACTATCTGTTCATGAAGTCCAATGGATCACTTCAGTGAGAGCTGCAGGGACTTAATTGTCCTTGTCATCCTGTCTGACTTTGAATGCTTCCCTGGCAATAGGGAAGATTGCATTTGGACTTCATGCAGATACTTAATGATGCCCAAAATCCTGGTCCTCCCAGTCATATCCCTCTTCCCATTCACACATTCAGCTGTTCCTCTTTCCAAACTGATTCTCACTTATGTTCCCATGAAACCTCAGTCATCTTTGTTGTATTTGCTGTACTGACAAAGGACTCGATGCAAATCGGAGCTCATCAGAGGGGTTCTGACTCATGCATTTATGATAGATCTCTCTCGCAGTTGATAACAGGTAACCCATGGAGCAGCTACACCAGTTCTAGCAAATGGAGATAGTTCAGTTCCCTAAAAGCACATCTTCCCATGAGGAAGTGCCATGGGCTAATCCCAGGTGAGTTACTCCATTGAGCAAATCACCTCAGCCCTCTGTTCCCCAAATGTCTGAGGTTTCTCCTTCTGTTTTTTATCATTTTCCTGCGCCCTCTGTTACACTAGGTCAAGGTGCTGAGATGCTTGTGATGACTTGTCTCTTGGCTGCTCCTCACAGATGGCGAAGAGGGGGGTTTGTGTGGGCATGAAAGGAGAAGAAGATTGGTTATGAGAGGGTATCTGTTAAAATCTCTTTCTCACTTGGAAAAAAAAATCCACAAACAAGAAAACTCCACAAAGAACCTTTGGAAACCTGAAGGAGGAGATGAGAAGATCAAGCAGACTGTTTGCAAGTTTTCAGTCTGTAGAAACACTTTCAGAGTCTGTTTGTAATTTCTGCACTGGAATTTCCCTCTGTCTAGTGTTGTCTGGCCTACAGTGCTTTAACTCCATTTTGGAAACCCTTTCATGATTCTCCTGAGCTCACATTTCATTTTTTCTTCACTTCTGAGGACTCAAACCTCTTCCAGAAGAAAAAGAAAAGGTGATCTTTTTCCTGCTGTCCTGTAACAATCCTCTTATCACCACCTGTGTGCCCTTCACTGTTGAAGTCTGTGTTTGGGCTATTGCATTATATCATCGATGGGAGATATTTGCACATGGCAAATTGGCACTTACTCCTTAGAGCAAGATGCTACCCTTGGAATACATTTCCAACCCAGAGCAAGTGTTAAGAGACATATGTTAAACAGGGATAGAAAGAAAAATGTTTACTCTGTGGTCTTGTGGTTTTTAAAAAGGGCCTTTTCAAATTGTCTTTCAATTGTCACATGGAAAGGGTGATCCAGTACATCTGGGTGTGCTGGTTTAGAGGTAAACGAGCAGGAGAAATGAGCTCAACACAAGAGAGATTATAAGTCAGAGCTACAACTTCATAATAGTAATACAGTAAATACACTGACACAAAGGGAAATTGCTTTCAACTCCCATAAACCCAGCAGTATAACCCAGTGCCCTGGGGTACAAACCCAAAGGGGTTTGTTAGCCCTTGTGCTGAGATCCGCGTGGTTTCCCCAAGTCCAAAGCAAAAGGAAGTGAAAAACCTGTTGGTGCAGGTGATGGCTGTAGTCTTGTCAAGAGTGGTGGTCTCTTCCTGTCAAGGTCCTGCTGCTCCTCTGGGTCTGACAAAAGGTTCCCAAGGTCTTCTTACCCATCCCTTATGTACCCTCAGGGAGCACCCAGTCCCTCCCCCAGGGCGGGGACTCACACAATGGGTGATTAACTCTGTGAGTCATGGGCTATTTTCAGACTGTTGATGGCCCATTAGCACCTACGCCCTCTCAGGCTGGGAATGGAGGTGCTAACGACTCCCTGGGAAGCTGCTGCAAATGGGCCATTGACCTTGGGAATGAATAGATGGGGTAGAATACATAGCTTTGATCACCCACACACAGTGACAACTGGTCCCACCTGCTGAACTAGGACACTGGGTTACTGGATTAATTCCTGTTTAATCAGGATAACAACAAAACTGAAAACTTCTTGGTGTACAGTACAGATAGTTTCATTACCTGGAAAAATCCTCTCCACCAAAAAATGTCATGGCATGGAAGATCTGTATCAGAACTAAGCAGTGTCCCTTTTGTTTCCTTTTATCAGTGAAGAACATGGAAATGAGAATGTTGAAGGTTCAAACAAGCCTCAGAAATGCAAAACTTCTCACCCAAGAAGGAGGAAGCCAATTTAAGATAAGACTGGAATAAATAGCTTTTTCCCATCCTGTTTTTTCTTTTTAACTTTGCAAGTGAAGAAAATTATTTTTAACCATGTACATGAGTTCCCACCTAATCTTACAGAGCTGGCACTTTAGAAAGAACAATGTAAGTAGCAGGAGGCTGAGGACAGGACTCTGGGTGTCACCACCATGACATAGTCACACCATGTGGCTCCCAGGGCCAGGACCAGAACTACAGGCACAGAGTAGCCCTATTGCTGCTGTTTGAACGTGGAGCCATTCTGCCTCTTTGCTTCTTGGTTTTCTCTTACTCCTGAAGGAGATGAAACCTACTGCTTGGCTTTCAGCAGTTCCAGAAGCCTGCTCTGGGCCTCCTGAGTTATTCTCACTTTGAGAATATTTACTGTCTAAGTGAAAGAAGAAGTTGAAGAAACATACAAAGCTCTGGAGAACCGAGTGTAAAGAAGCAAATACATCATATTCCAGACTTTTGTTATAGGTTTTTCATAACAGGAACTGTGGCCTGTTATGTTCAGCTCTGAGCACCAGATATTTCAGATGAGCTATTTTCAGATTTTTTTTTTTTGCAGGGCAGGTGAGTTGAATAAAATGAGGAAATACCCCCTCCTGACTTGCTTTGGATAAGGCTTTTTTTGGCTTAGGGTTTTTTTAAAAAGAGAGATAAAAACATACACTTTTCAAATTATAAGAGAATCTGCCTTTCTGCCTGAGGGTGTCAGCAGATATTTGAAATTCTCCTGGAAAAAAAAAAACAACAGAGGCAGTGAGTCTTAAAAACAATCTGCACTTTCTGCAGTCTTCTGAAGGAAAGAGCATTTCGTCACCAGAAAGCATTTATCAGCTGCTTTAAAATATTTGGCTGGGAGAACTGAAGGAATAGAAGGTTTCCTGAAGGTTGTACCACCTGGACCTGCATTTTCTTACCACCAGTGGTCCCCACTTGACTTAAAATCTCTGTACACTCGCTTTACTGATAGCTTGCACATGTTTTTTTTGCTGTCAGCGGTAGTCTCCAGCAGCCTAAGTTATATGTGAAAATCAAGACTTTGAATACCTTTGGCCTTGGAAAGCTTCTGTTGAGGAGGTTTGCTGGATAGCTTACAGTATTCAGCCATGAGGAGTTAGATACAGGGAAACATCTCTTGTACACTTATTTTTCTCTTAGCAATCAATTGTTCACTTTCAAATCCACTGATTCTCTCAAGAGATCACCCAAACTACTAGAAACTTTATCTACATCCTGAAGGTGTTTCAGTTAGATGTGCCTTGACAGCTTAGAAAGCAGCACTGACATAACTGACTGCAATTCCTTTAAAAAATATCAAACACCTTGTGTGCATAAAGCCTGATTCATGGCATTTAACACTATGAGAGACTGAGCTTCCTTAGACTCATGATAGATTTTCTGCCACAGTTGTGCTTTAATTTCTTTTGTAATGGCAGTAAAGTAACTGACACATTTTTTATATGAGCAAATTTTGTATGAGTGTCAGTAATTTATATGATTTTAATCTGAATTTTTCTATATTTCCGTCTGTACTTAATATTCTTCTTTTAAAGTAATATGTTTATTTCTTCTCCAATGAAGTATGTAATTCTACCCAGAAATGGGGTATGACTTCATGTAGAAATAATTGCCACTTACATGAAGGCTCAAATTGATTTGTTGTGTTAAAGTCACAGTGTTCAATTTTGTATATTTATTCTACAGATGGCTTACTTAAATTCAGGTAAATTTTTTCACAAGATGTTCTTTTTCATCTTCTTCCAGTCAAATGCATAAGGAAAATGGAAATAGTGCATCAGATGTACGGTCATAGTTTATTTTTCATGCTCAGTTGCTGGGATTGATTCCCAGAACGTAGCTCAGCTGTTTCCAGAAATAGTTCTGTAAAATCACAAAGAAGCCCCAAATCACAAAGTGAAATCTGAGAGATGCTAAACAAAATGAGACCAAAAAAGGGGTTTCACACACCTCTGTGAATCTAGCCCATCTAATCAGACAACAGGCACTGATATTTTCCCCCATGTTTTCATATCTTTTTTATATTCAATACATATAGCTTTTATTCCTTGCTAGACATTTGAATTCACTGTGGAGAAATTCAGCTGGATATTAAAGAGCATTTCCTTTCTCCTGCACAAACCCCATTTATTTGGGGGTAGGAGGGTAAATTTCTATTCTGAATCTATATTGAGCTCTTGAGCTCCTCTCTAGACAACTGTAAACAAAATCATGTATTTAGAACATGAAGCCCCTCAGAGAGAAAATTCTGCATCTTATTATTCTTTTGTACCTGCTGCACTGTAGCGCAGCACGTTCTGGTGCCAGTCTGGGCTTTTTGATGTAGAAAATTTAGAAGAGCAAAAATGTGAAAAAAACCTTGATAGCAGTTGCTTTTGTGGGGGGTTTGGTGACATTTAGCCACTTAAGCCCCCTTCTTATTAGTCATTTCCAGTCTTTCCCAGTCAGCTGGCCTCCTTGAAAGAAGTCCATGTGAGTAAGACCAGTATGGAGGTACAGTTGTACCAATGAAACAGTGGGACACCAAAGGACAAGGAACTCTTTTGGAATGTGCCAAGAGGGCAATGAAGGCATGACCTCGTAAAAAATGGGATTCTTTGCTGTGTTAAAAACCACTTTGGGTGAATCATTATCAGCTTTAGAGGTTAGGAACATCTTTACCATAATTCCTGCATCTGTGAATACAACATTACTTAAACAATGAGGATATATTTGATATTAAGCAGGTGCTGGAACTTTCCATAACAAGGAGCAGGAAAAGCTGACAGGCTCTTGCAGCAGATGAAATAATTTACCTGCTTAGTTTGCAGGGACAGCACAGGGGCTTGTGTTTGTCCGTCACTATTGGAGCATCTAACATTCAGCAACTTCATCTGAAGAGCTTGGAGACAGGAGAGAAAATCAACATGTGAAGCATGAAACATAAATAATCGGATGTGTAATGAATGTTCTTCACTGTTGCTAAGCGATGTGCCAGGCGTGGGCAAGAGCAATGCCATCCTGGGAAGGCTCCAAGTTGCCAGCCCTTAGTGGAATAATCTTCTGCCCAAGGTGCTCAAAACGTGAAATATTTGACAAGGGGAGAGCAACGGAGACCACATTAGGAAATTACTGAGGAGAAATATCAGGTTTTGAAATCAAATCAATTAATGAAACATGTAACATAAGCTTGAAAGGCCCAGGTGGAGTCATTTCTAAAGGCACAGGTGAAGTTTATTTCATTTCTTACCTTAAAAATATCTCCATGTCTTCTTCCCTTCAGGGAATTTTCTACTTAATCCCAAAATATGGCACAGAAGCCCCTGCATCTGGTGACTTGGACCTTGAGAACATGGAGCAAAATCCCCCACTACTCTGACATCCCACAAGAGGCTGAGGACAGGAGGAACTCCATGAGGTTCTAGACACAGTTTTTTCAACATTTAATTGGTGTCTTCTGAATGAAGATCTGGTATAAAAAATGAATCACCCTGCTAGCTCTGGGAATAGAGGGAATTAGGAGTGTGTTCTTGATGAAAGAGCACCTATTTGAAGGATGATCATCAGTAAACTTCTCAAAGTGAATATGAAAAGGCTGTTCATTATTTTCATGGGCAGTTTGAACTGTCTCTCTCCTATTGCTGGGTTTTTAAAGTGTAGAGGCAACTTGTATTTATGGTCTCTTCAGTTCCAGTTAATTTCCTGGCCACATCCCAGCTGCATGTAAGGACATGTAAATCCCTTCCCTCAGTTCCCTGTGTGTTGTGGTGGGTTATCCCTGGTAACAGACAAACACCCCTTAAGGTGCTCACTCCTCAGTTCAAACTGATGACAAAAATTTGGATAAAAAAGCTTATGGATCAAGATGAAGACAGGGACATCACTTGCCAATTACCATTGCAGACAAACCTGACTTGAGGAAAATTAATTTATTGCCTTGCTGCTGACAAGGGCAGGGACAGCCCACACTCTATCCCCTCCCACAACACACATTGCCTGTTTCTATGGGAAGGGAGCCTGGAAACCAGGGCTCAAAAAGCCAGTGTGCAATTTTGTTGGTGTCCCTGGTCTGGACAGCTGCAGCCTTTTGAAGTTGTGGTGGGAATCGGGTGCCTAGGGCCCCCTCTGAGCCCACAGTTCTTGCCAAAGATAAGCAGCAAGCTCCTCTTTTCTGTGAAATAGCTCGAAGTCCAGGATACAATCACATACCTGCTTTTCTGCATCATCAAAAACTCCCAATTGTTTCCTTCCTCCTTTAGTGAGAAACTGCTTTATGAGAAAGATTGAACCTGCAAAGGAATCTGATGCCCAAGAGGATAAACAGACATCAGCTTCTGCCCATCAGCAAAAGTTTATGTACAAAAAATTCATTCTTGTTGGCTTTTGTCATCAACTAACTGTGCAGAAACAGAATAACACCAGTGACCTCCCCAGACTCATTTGGTTGCATGTTTCCTCTGTTAAAAGGATTTTTCTTCCACGAAGAAAGGACATTTTCAGAAGGCTCAGATAGGCAGTTCTCTAAGTACTATATAAAACAGCAAATCCCAGTCCCAAATGCTCCTGTATTTACAAATCTCTTACTTCAGTTATAATTCGACTTCAGCAAGAGAATACTGATGCACATCAATTCAGTAAGATGTGAACATTCACATTTTTGTTTCCATCATCAGTCTGACAGTTAAAAAAAATATTTGGGGGTATTTTCAAATTGTGAACTACACCAAAAACTGGAATTAAAAAAAATCCCCAAACAAACGAATTTGCAGTGAAGGAAGGAATTCAGTTACAGCTACAAGGAATTGTATATGCATTTCACATTTCTGGGACCATTGCTGTTTAATATCTTTGTTAGCAACATGGTCAGTGGGATTGAGTGACTGATTGCACTCTCAGCAAGTTGCCAACTACACCAAGGTGTGTGGTCCATTTGATGTGCTGAAGGGAAGGGATGTCATTCAGAGGGACGTCATCTTGACAGGCTTGAGAACTGCATTTGGTGCTGTTGGAGTGAGTCCAGAGGAGGCCATGAAGATGATCCCAAGGCTGGAGCACCTCTCCAATGAAGACAGAAGTTGGGGGCTGTTCAGCCTGGAGAAGAAAAGGCTCTGGGAGCCACTCTAGCAGCCTTCTAACTCTGCAGTACAAAGGTCACACTTGATCTGTGATCTGGATACGAAGCATGGACAAAGGATACAAATATAAGGTAAAGGACAGTTTTGTTCCCAAATCAGATTCAGCTCTTTGTAGCTATTTTTATTAGAGATTAACACAAGGCATAGACTGCTGGCTTTTAATGTGTTATAGTCATTTGGATGAGATCTTTTAAATGTGAAATGGTTCACTGATCTCATATTTATGCTGGTTCTGTGGTTGCCTTTGCTTTTCTCTATATATATGCTTTCTTATTATGTAATCTAAGATTTTAGTAAAGCAGAATAGCTCTCCTGTGCTGGCACTAGCTGCCTTTTTCCAGTTCAGCCTGTCAAATGCTATTCTATTCCTTTGACTTGTTGCCACAGTTGCCTTAATTTAGCTTTTCAAGGTTGACCCATGTTTTTTGATCCAGACATGTCCATGTGATCCCTTTAGCAGGAGGTTAATTGGTTGTATTTTGTTCTTCTCAAAGGAAACAAAAAGGGAAAGTAGGGGGTCAAGTTTCACAATGGTGACCAAATTTAGCTTAATTTTTAGATGGCTAAATTCCTATGATGTGGAACAAAATTTGACTGCTGAGGTGTGATGTCTCAAAGCTCCTGATGTTAGTACAAATGCAGAAGTTCTGCTCTGAATTCTAAGCAGGCACAGCCAATCCTGCTTCTCTGCATGAGATCTATAGCATTTTTTTCCTTCTTCCCTACCTCCTGTAGCTGATTTCTCACAGATATTAAACTATCCATAGCTCCAACAAAATTCTTCAGTTTTCTGCTAAGAAGCAGATGCTTGCCAGCTCACATTTGTGATATAGTAATGACATTCTGAAGCAAACCTAAAACGGCATTCTGCAAAACTAAAGTTTTTTGCTTTCTATCCCCATTTTCTTTTTCCATAAGAGTGGTCATGGAGAAACTCCATTGTGTTTTGCCATCATGCTATCATATAAACAACACCTGTGTTGGATTTGTTCATCAATGCATGGAGAATGCAGTAATAAAAATGCCAATCAGCCTATTTTCTCACTCAACAGGATGTATGGTAGAAGGTGGATTTTTAGGACTTGAATACTGATGTAAATCTGGACCTCTGTTTTAATGTGGGACTATGGAAACCCAGATCAGAATTATGTCTTTGGAAAAAATTAACAGTGCTTACAAAGTTGTGACAGATCTTTTCTCTGAGCTCCTACCAGCCATTAACTGGGGAAGTCGCATCCATCCAGGCCAAGTGGTCATGGAGATTTGTGGGGTCAGTGGGATCATCCTCCCACCCTTTACCTTTGTGTAGTGCATAGCAGTGGTTCCTTATCCAACACTGTAGTCTCTCTGGGTTCCTGAGCTGTGAGAACACAACTGACAAGGTAGTTATTCCCATCAGGTGACCTGTTTGTTGTGGCTATGGGTGTATAAAACAGTAAGGATCACAATCCACTGTGGAGTTGTACAGAATTCATGTCCTTCAAGTCAAAAGTCAAAAATCATCAGTAAGGAACTGGAATACACTTAGAGGCACAATCAAATCTATCCTCATAATTAATATTTCCAAGAATGAAGAAAGACATTCAGAAATGAGAGAGAACTGTGTCCAAGGCTTTCAGAAGGGTGCATTCATGGAGATTATCTTTCTCTCTACTCAGATGAATTTCAACCATGGTGTTTGTTTGGAGCCTTCCCTGGCAGAAGACAGAAGTGTTTTCCCTGTGAAGCCATTTGGTTCAAATCCAAATGACAGCATTTCTCAGAATAAAGCATAAAGGCATTTACTTTCTCGAGGCCACACAGGCAATGCTCATTTCTACAGCATCTTCCTGACAATTGAGCAGTATCTGAACCAACCCTTTATTGAGGACTGTGAACAAAATTAAAATAACCAAACTTGTTACTTTCCTACAGCCATAGTTTTAACAAAAATGGAGCTCTTGAATTTGTTTTTTTTTTGCCTGCTGTGAAATGCATCACAAAATGCCTTAAAACTTAAAAAGTAAAAGTGCTTCTGGGAAGTTCACTGTCTCTGTACATATGGGGAGAGTTAATGAAACATTTTATATCAACCAAGATTCCCAGGACAACAGAGAGTGCCAAGATTAAGGAGAAGATTTCTTTTATCTATAAGAATATAATTTGTACAAATTGGCGTATCCTTAACTAGTACACATCAAAGAAAGTCAGAGAGAGAAAAGATAAAGGTAACTCCTCTGTGCTCACTGTCATATCTGGGCTCCTGCGATGGAATATTGATGGCTGGATTGCAGGTAGTCAGTAAATGATACAATTTCAGTGTTTTGTGAGTCTGTTCATCTGGACATTTTCAAAACCACTGAGGGCCTCACTGAGTCAGGTGTTGTACAACACACAGCAAAGCACATCTCCTCACCTTGAGGGTATTTCCAGAACCACAGAACCACAGAATCACAGAGTGGGTGAGTTTGGAAGGCATCACAGTTGGTCATCTGGTCCAACCTCCCTGCTCAACCAGCATCATCCCAGAGTACACGGCACAGGATTGTGTCCAGAGATTCTGAAGTACCTCTAGTGAGGAAGAAACTGCGTAACCTCTCTGGGGAATCTGTTCCAGCACAGTAAAGAAGTTCTGTTGTCTTCTTGTTAGACAAAATTGCCTCTACCTTCTGCTGGGGTTAACCACAACATACCATAGGAAAGATCAAATTGTTTAATTTACTTTTTTCATAGTAATTAGTATTTGTTCCTGGAGATATAATGAATGATGGTGAGTGCTGCAGGGGAATGCTGCTCAACTCATGTGGTTTATTTCAAATCAGGATCAAGGCTGATTAAGGATATATTAATGACATGTAATTAAGAGACAGTCAGTCAACTGTACATTCCAGCTCAGTATTAGCAATACAACAGATAAAGCACATTATTAGACAATTGCAAAATGTTTGAAGATCTAAGCACCCTACTAAAAGGAGCTAAAGGGTTACTTTTAGCAGTGCTGAACCAGGGTCTGCCTACAGGTGTTTTAACCTCATTTCTCTCCCCACTGCTACACATTTTTCATACTATTTTACTGTATCACACAGGTATTGTGGAAAGACTCCCTGGAACAGGCTGACTAGAGAAACTGTGGCTACCACATCCCTGGAAATGTTTAAGGCCAAGTTGAATGGAGCAACCTGGTCTAGGGGAAGGGGTTTTGGAACTTTAAGGTCCCTTCCAATTCAACCTATTCTATGATTCCATGATTCACCACTGTGAAGTTTGTACTTGTGATAATGAGACAAACTAATACTTAATATGTAATAAAAAACCAAAATCAGTTTTCTATGATTCTATGATTCTCCAAGCTTGAAATCCTTCCTCAATTTTAGTATTGTATACAGGCTTCCTAGTCAAGGGATATGTATTTCCCACTCACCTCATGATTATTTATTATTTATTTATCATTATGACAATATTATGTGCCTCCCATTTGTGAATTCTGCAGATGAATTGATAGTTACTGGAGGTGAATACAGTAAATAAAGTACACTATGTAATGTTATACATTGTGGAGCCTGCTGAGTACTCCAGGGAGAGAAAGAATTATGGATTGTATAGAAGAAACAGGGTTTTTCAGTCTTTCTTTCTGAACTAAGCATGAACATGAATAAACCATAAGAAATTGATTATTCTTATGGATTTGAGAAATCAGAAGCGAAGTATAGCAGAAGATTTGTTGATAAATTTTTTGTTGCTTCTTGTTTCTCCCCAGGTTTCACATCCACATATTCCCCTCTGACAACAGAAGAAAAGAAAAACCCCAAATCCTGGTGTAATAGCAGATTCCTGCCCCCAGCAGACAGTGGGGTCTCAGAAGCAGAAGTTCTCCTAAAGAATTTCCAGTTAAAACAAACAAACAAACAAATAAAAACAAAAAAAAACCACATAAAAATATGTATACTGAACACTGTAGTTATCTGGACTGCAGAGGAAAATAGTAATGGAAACTAGGTACCTCTGATATTTGTCATATTGCCAAGGAACCATTACTATTTGGTAAGAACAAAGATTACAGATATCAGTGTTTTCATGAGGAGGCTTAACTGTACCAGGACACAAAAATACTGGCAAAGTTAGTGAACAAGTTCACATCAAAGTACAAAGTGTAAGAGAAAAAGTCTCAAAGGTATTCATCCTGCCAAGTAGAACAATGCAAACACATACAAAAAAAAACCCAAACAAAACAAATCAAACCCCAATATTTATTAATTTATCCAAGGGTCCTTAGGAACTAAACCTCTGTTGGAAATGTTAGAAAACATTGTCCACCTGCTTCTCATTGTACACATTTGCATATTTGGATGTGGGAAAGAGTGGCTTTGCAGAGAACACTTGATTTTTTATATGCAGACACACTTTCATCTTTGATGACAGAAATGTAAAGCTACTACAGATGTTTTCTGGACATATCTCTGAAGGATATGTTGAAAAGAGTGTCCTTGGACTATTCAATTTCTTCCATGGTGGTTTTTATTGTTGTTAAATTCCCTACCACTGTCCCAGAAGAAATGTTCTGGAAAGGCAAACAATGAGTATGAAATAGAGCTGCTATAGAGAGAGACTAGTGTTATAAGCTCCATAAATCCTGGGCAATTTATGATAGTACCTGGTGGTCAAAAGACAGGAACAACCACAGGTAGAAAATGGAACTAGAGAATTTTACCTTTAATCTTTCTGACTTTGTAAAGGAAAAAGTGAGAGGTTAAAAAAAAATCCCTTTTCTTCTTATTTTTTCTGTTGTTGGTTAAAAATAGATTTTTTTCAGCAAAAGAATGTCAGCATTTAGGAAGGCAGCAGAGAAGCAAAGAAATACAAATAGTGACAAAAGAGATAAAAGTATTTGAGAAAAAATTATAAGTAGGGACATGGAGGGACCTGAATTTATATCATCTATTGCAATGAAGACTCAGGAAGAATAGTTTATATATAGCTTCAGGGTAACGATAAATATAAAGAAGATAATTCTCAAAGGATGATGTGATAAAAAAGCAGTGGCCTGAAACTATGAATGGAAAGCTTTAGGATATACATTAAGAGATATTTTTTCATGACAAGGATAATCAAGGGGAGTGGCTGAAACAGCATACTTTTGGAGAATCTCACCTGAGTAAGATAAAATCTTGCCCTTAACAATATTCCCATAGATTTAAAATACCAGACTTATAGTAAATTGATTGATATTAAGTCCCAGAGTAAAGTATTTCAACTTCTCTTGAGAGCAGTAATGAATGTTTTTTCGTTATAGAAGGGTCTTCAGATGACTGAACTTCTTATAAATGCCCTGATTTTATAATGAGAAATAATATGTATTATATATATTGTATATGTTATGCATTATTTTAGTATTTGAATTTCCTTTCCCCCCTGAAATGGGACTTTTTTCAAGGTTCACAGAGAATGTGTCAGTTCCCAACTTCCAGGACCCATTGGTGTCTCAGGAACTGCCATAAAGCACGTGAAAGTAGTGAAGAAATTCCCTTACTGTCTGTCAAAATTCATGAAAACAATTTGTATCACACAAGGCACTGTTTTTTCAAAGGCTTAATCCTGCACTAAGAAAACAAATATTAGCACCACCTCTTTATTCCTACTGAAACAGTATCTGAAAGTTCATGAATCAGAAGAGAGATACAAGGATGCTGAGGCCGAGATGAAGATAATGTTTAGCATCAGGGGGAGGAAGCGCTTTCCAAAGGATACCCTGGAATTTCAGCATTCAAAGCACCTCATCACTGAAGTTTGTGAGAGACAGTAATTATAGGCTCTAAAGTGGGATAAAATGAAATCTTTGACAGAATATTTTAGGTCTTGAGAACCACGTTCACTCCCCAGAAGCCTTACACCAGGCTCTGGGTGGACATGCTGGGCTGAACTTGGAAGAAGGCATCAGATATTCTTCAAAGCACAAAAAACAAGGCAATAGTCTGTCATCTCCAGGCACACCCTGTGCCTCATGTATCCCAAGATCAATGCCACATATAATATTTATTATTTTTTATAACCCTACATCTTCATCTAAGTCTTCCCTGGGAATGTGTCTTTCTTCACTGAAGCTGTCAAGAAGGACAAAGAAGTGAGGAGTAACTCTAGAACCAAATCTCAGGGTTGTGTTATCTGCAGGCTTTATTCTAGTTTGGATTCTACATGTGAACATGAGCAGACCTTTCTGAGTTTCTTAATATTTCATAGAACCAAAAGATGGAAAAGACCTCTACATTTTTGTGTTTTCCAGTGAATTGAGACTATTCTGTGTTATATTCATAAACTTTAGCTTATACAAGTGTTAAAATATATGTTCACTGATATCAGAAGAGGAAAACTACAATAAATGCATTTTGAAAGCAACATTTAGGTTGCTGAATGAATACCTCAACTTTTCACACTCCTTTCCCTCCTCACAGATCTCAGTTACAAACATTTTAGACGGTGGGGCTAAGGTTCTCCTAAGGAGGGAAGCTGAATTTCAAAAATTATAAAACCTCTCACAAACACTGAATTTTTTCCTATTATTGAAGATTAATTATAGTCTTCTTCCCTTTCCTCCTTTGCATATCTCAGAGCTCCACTGATCTCCCATGATCTCTGTGCATGGTGCTGTCACACAAGGGTCTTGCAGGGCACCAGGTTTCCAAAGCAGACCCTAATTTTTCACAGGCACACACAGATAGGGGTACCAAAAATACAATACCTGTGACTAATGGCCTCACCTTCAGGCATGGGAATCAGAACTAGACCTGCTGATATCAGCTGCAGGTCAGAGATGAATCTGCACTATCAGATTATCAAGTTTTAGACTCATTCAGGCCCTTGGCAGCACATGCTAGGAAGAATTTAATTTTATCTGTACAAGCTAAATCATCGACATGTTGCAAAGTGAAGATGACCAAGAGACAGGCACAGATAAGCCTTGCTGCCAGCCAGGGAGTGGGGAGTTTCTCTTATACTACTGCTTCAAACATATTAAACAAACCCCAAAGTTCCTAAATTACAGTCTTAGAAAAGACTTAGAAATTAGTTAAAGGTGCATGGGGGGTGGGTTTTTTTCTGAATTTGGGTTATTCTTTGGTAACTTTTCTCACTTAAGCCATCCACACAATTTTATTATGGGCTTTTAAAACCCCAAGGTCTTGCATTTGAGCTAAGGAACAAGTTTTCTCCATTGAAGTTTTTATTGAACTAATTCATCTTTCATGTGTATCAGCCTCCAGAGGGAAAATAAAAAGTATCAACTTTTTTTCTGATAAAAATGACAACGCTCAGAACTGATTTGGTTGATGATTTCTCTCTCCTAGTAGATTATAAGCTATATTTTTTCTAAGATCAGATATATGTCAGTTAGAAGAAAGTTTTCTTTCTTATGGAGAACGAAATGCTGTGGACTGAAAAGCAAAGAAGAAGCACAGTTCCATACTGTAGAATGTCAGTCTTTGAAATTGCATCAACAAAGATCCCTGGAGCCTCCAGATGGATATGGAAATTACTTATCTCAAATGGTGGAAAGTTATTATAGAGTACCAGTTTAGTGGCAAATTTTAGGAACACACAACTGGGAGGCTGGTTTTTTGTGTTTTTTAAAATTTTAAATTGTGAGCAGACACGCTTAATATTGATATTGTCTGTCTGTAATCTGTAGTGATTTAATGGATCAGGAACAATCCAAACTAGTGGCTAAATGAGGGGTCTCTAGTAACTTGGAAGCTGAATATTTCCAAAAACATGGAATAAAGATGTCATAACAAAGCAATGTGGATGTTGTGCTTAGTGTTACACAAGCATCTATGGCTGTACAGCTTGCCTTTAAAAGAGAGCATATGGTGGGGTTGCATTAGCCATGCACTGGCTCAGACACTTGTTTATGTGTTGCATATGCTAAATTTATAGAAAGTTACATAATTTTATGAAGATAAACAATTTCCATCGAGGATTGCCAACATTTTGCATGTGACAGGAGAGAGAAGCCAGGCATTGAGGGCAGAAATTAGTGTGTCTTCTGACATATGGTGTCTGCCCGGGTGGAATTTCCTCAATGATCCATCAATTGCCCATACCTGTCAAGCAGTCAGTGAAGAAGCTCATTCCAGGAAGGTGAATAGCTAAAGGGGTTTTAACCACTGTAAAAATCACATCTGTTATCATTTCATAGAGTGGGTTTTTTTTATCTGAAGAGGAAATAACTTGCTAAATCATAACAAAATATTGGCTGTGCTCTGATCTGTAGTGTCTTTGTTATAAGTAAATAATGAAAGTTTCCTTTTTTTATTTTGTAGTCTTTGGATATTGTTACAATTTTGCAGAAAATCTGGAAATTTTAGTTGGTTTTTTTTTTTAAATCTCTCTAAAGCTTACAAAAATGTACACATACGAGCCAAAGTGTGTCAAATCTCTTGTAGTTTACTGTGATAGTTGCACAGATAGATTTCAGTCACTACAGTATTTTTTTCTCACAAAGAGCTATTCTGGGTTTCCTGTTGCTTTTAGTTTACATACTTCTGTCAGATGACTCATTTCACAATCTAACTTGTGTTTCCATTTTTACTCTGGCGATACTCATCCTAATTTTTTTTCTGCACTCCTAATCAAAGAATAACTTTATTTAATCATGAAGAGTAGTCTGCAAGAGAATTTCCTGCAGCTAAATTTAACTATCTACAAACTTCTTCAGGGGATGAGAAGAGTGAGTGGGTTTGGGAAATTGATTTAGCTGGTGTATATTCCAAGTCTTTTGTAACACAACAAGCAGTTTTGACCTTCTAGTTCAGCCAGGCTTTTATAGATGTTTTATCATTTGCCTTCTTTTCCTTTCTTCAGATTATATAAGGAGATATTTAAGCTCAAGTGCTGTAACATATTTCACTAATCAAAAATTGCTGCACATGATGCAGCATTCCTTGATAGTCTGTGCTGGACCTGAAGTTCTTAGCAGCTGCATCTAAGCAAATGTGTTATTCAGAGGCTGGGATTAGCTGAAATAATGGCCAGGAGTTGTTATGTCTGATCATTAGTGCAGACAGGGCATGGTGCGGTCTGTACCAGCCACCTATCACAAACACTGCCTGGGCATCATTCTGGCATGATCTGTGTCAATTGACACCTTATGTGATGCCACTGTCTTTTTCATCTGGTGGTGATGGGGAGTTTATCCAGCAGTGCTGTGCTGCTCTGCCTTAGGGTCCATGAATGAGCCTATTTTATTTACTCCTACCTGTGTACAACCTGGGATCTACTTTGTGGTGTATTAGAAGGGTAGAAAGTCCTCAAGTTGATTACACTACTTATTCTGAATACTGTTGCCATAAAAGCAATATTTCATTGCCTGCTCCTTTCTGCTGGATGAATCCATGAAGACCATTGAAACCAGCTTTGAGGTTGTCAGAAAGACTGAAGATATAAAAATAGGAATTTCAGGGTTACTTGAGGAACTGAGCAAGGCACCTTGTAATTTACATATGAAGATACCTATACCATTATCCGTGGTGTTACAGGATAGAAATTGATAGCAGCAACACATCCTTGGTTCATTGCTGCATCCTAGGAAAGAGACAAGAAGTCTCCCAAGACTCAGCTACACAGTTCCCACACCTCATGTAAGTCTGTTGATTTTGTTTATCCTACTGAGCAAATATGTCTAACACTAAGTAGATCAGGGAGAAATAACCATGGGAGTGAAGATGTGTGATTAACTTCACAAATTAATGGCTCAGATGTACAAGGAGCAGCAAATGTTCAGATAAGATTTTCTCAAGAGGTGCTGGGGGAGAGCTCGGAAGAACAGATACGCTCGTCCTGTTTTGGAGAAGACTGATGTTAGAGGGAAATTCTGGAAGGGTCTGTGAAACACAGGAAAACATCTAGGTGTTCCAGTTTCAGTGAGAAATAGAACCTATTTCCTGGGAATAGAAAAGAAAGATTATCTTATGTTGGAGGACAGCAATGTGATGAGGACTTTATTAAAAGTGGCAGCACTACTACAAAAGGTGGATTGACGAGGATGTGGAAGTTCGGGAACCAACTGTGCTTAATGGAGAAGCCTTGCAGCATCTGAATAAGGACTACGACAGTTTTAGAAGTTATATTGACGTTTCCCCGGTTTAATTGTTATACACCCAATATGTCTACCCCATTCATTTTCCCTTAGTCATTCCCTGTCCAAGTTTCTTCTTCCCACAAACCCTTAGGGCATTTTCCCGCCAACTGGTCCCTGATTGGTCCCCGGTTTACTGCATTGCACCATTCTCCATATTTGGTAACATTCTCCCATTGGTTCTCCCTCTGCCCCTCCTTTCTCCCTCCTCCTAGTTTGCATACCACCCAATGAGGTGCTTCACTCCTCCCATCTCCCTGCCCCAGTTCTGCAAAGTCCCATGCTACCCCTTATAAGCCGGTGCACCCCCAATAAATTTGCTTCTCTGTGTTGACCCTTGCACTGTGTGGACCTTTTCCTTCGGGGATCGTTGCCGGCAAAAGGGCGTGAGGAGCCACCCTAGGCCCTGAAGGGGCTTGACCCTAGGGAGCCACTGCTTGTGCTCCTATAGCCTTGCCTCTTGGGGCCGTCCTCTCCCCCCACTGTATCAGTGGATCTAAATCATCTGCTGATAATCTTACATTATAGTAAGGGACAATTAGATTAGGAGAAATATTGAGTAGGATAGTTAAGATCACTTAAAGGTTTTAGGATGAGATTACAAATCTCTTCCATCTGTCACAAATGATGTCAGCATTATGAGACTTCCAGCTACATGCCAGGGAACTACAAGGCTTCTTGATTTCTTCTTTACTTCTATGACTCTATGGTTTTCTGACTCTTCAAGTTGCTTTTAGACCATTTATTCAGTGCCTTTCCTGTGGATGAAGGTTGCAGTGGCAAGTTTGGTTCAGCCCTCCTCCAGGAGTTACTGCTCTGAACAATGATTTACAAAACTAGAATCAAGAATGGTGTGGCTTACACAAAAAGCAGTGCCATTATTGAAAGGTCAGAAAAGGCATTCAAGCTGCTGAACCTGCATGGAAAGCAGAATAATTTGGAAAGGCAGAAGAATTTTAAAGCAAAACTTCTTAAACTTTTACTTATAACAACTTTCAATACTAAGACGCAGCGCTGGCTGACTTCGATCATTTGTTTTAAGGTTTGCAGCTTGTAGAAACTGAAGAAACACGATTGCCACTGACATATAAATCAATATCAGAGAGCAGAGCAATATCAGAGAGCAGCTGGTAATATGGCTAAGACAACCTTTGGATCAAGCTGCTCAGAGGATGCAAAGGCCAACAAGTAGAACGGATACAAGCTGCAAAAAGTAGCTTAGAGACATTGCTCTTTTCACAGGCTTAAAACAGAAGCTCCTTGGCCAAATGTCCCTTCAATTGCATCTGACTCTGGACTGAATTCAGTGAGGAATGACAGGACTGATTATCAGAAGTCTACAAGATGCAAGAACGAGCTGCAGAGACAAAAATGGAAGAATTAACTGTGGATCTATATCAAGCAGACTCAGAAAAGAGATCTTACTGAAACAGATTGTTTCTTACCATATCAGAGGTAAAAGCCCTGGAAGGCATAGAGAATATATGCATATTTCACCAGTCGTTTACAGAAAGGCTTATACCCAAAATCTTAGTGGTTCTATGCACATGCACATGGTATTGGACAAAACAAGAGTGAGCAGCATGTTATGTGGCCTTCTCTGAATGTTTCTCCTTGCTAAGTCTATGCAAAAATATGACGTGTTATGCAGTCCTAGTGCAGAGGTTGGCTCTTTTGATTGCTATGGTTACCTAGGCAATGGGCTGATTCAGTCAAAAAACAGAGACTACCCACAGCATTATGATAATGTCATATTTTAGAATGAAAGGAAATGTCATATGAGAAGATTTTGAAATAATAATGTTAAATAAACTAAAACTAAAAAATTTTAATTGTTACCAAGCTTGCAAACAGGGAGAGATTAACTTCCAACTGGTTCATTATCATAATGTCATGACTCTATCAGGATATACAACAAATACATCTAGTGAGATATTTTGTCTTCCTTTGAGTCATTAGTTATCCCATTCCAATCACTGACATGGGAGGCACCTCTATTTGTTCTGTTTGAGCAAGTCAGGGGAAACAATGAGGGGAGGGCAGTCTTTTCCATGACAAAAAAAAAAGAATGCGTTCATAGAGTTCATTCTGAACATAGCTGGTCCCTGGGCCAGACAGATTGAGCACTGGAATTAAATCAGTTGAATAAGCATCATTCTAGCCTCATTCTACAGCAATGAAAAATCTGAAATAATGACTGAAAATCACTATCTGATTAAATGGAAATTTCCATTTAGAATCATATGATGGCCTTTGTCCCTTTAGGAAACCCTGGAGTTTGGGTCAGGGCAAGTGTGTTTAAAGACTACAACTTGTCTCCAGAAGGTTAATGGGACCTATTTCCATATTATAGCAAAGCCCATAGGACTGACTGGGCTCTGTGGTTCACTGCTGGGGTCTTTTCAGAAGGCACAAATGGGATGAAAAGCCAGTGAGCCTTTCTTTGGTCTGCATTGTGTTGTTGCCCATATCCAGGCAGTCAGGGTGGTAACTGCAGCTAGTTGGGATCCATCTGCAGTGTGCCTTGCTTATGGTGAAGGAGAGGGGTTGAGAGAAAGTTAATACCTAGCAGACCTTATCAGAAAGCTTTCAGTCTCTTTTTCACTGCCTCAACCATGCAAAGCTGTTAGAGAAAACCATCTAGCATACAGGGCATCTCTGGGCAGAATCAAGTAGGGATGTCCAGCATTCCAGCAGTGTTGATAGGGGTTGGGGCTCCTAGAGGAAACTGAGCTGATATGGGCTTCAGGAAATTGCAGTTCTCAGGATTCCTTCTTAGATGCCATAAAAGGAACTGCATCCAGTAAATATTCTGAATCGTTTATTCCAGCAGTTTTACACTGTCAGAGGTGGAAATGCCCTGTTGTGCTGCTCCTCCTGTGAAGCACTGGCAGGACCAGCCATGGCCATGCTGCCCAAAGCTCCAAGCCCCTGCCAGGAGGGAACAACTTGATGACATGCTCTTTCTGAGAGTTCTTTTCACAAAGAAATTGGTGGGACTCAGTACAGCTGTTTCCATCCTAGCATGACTCATTCTTAGTTAAAAAACTATGATTCATGGAAGAGTTTTAACTCCATGATTCATTCAGGTCCACTTTTCATTACTGCCCAAAAACATATAATCAGTAGGTGACTTGCCTCAGCCAAGAAAAACTAAAAATGAGACAAAGTTAACAGCTCTTCCAAGAGAAAATTAAGGCCTTTTTCAGATGTACACAACCAGCACTATGGAGTATCACAGGATATATCACTGAATATATGACAGAATATTTTGAGTTGGAAGGGACCTACAAGGATCATTGAGTGAATGGCCCATGTGGGGACTGAACCCACAATGTCAGTGTTATCAGCTCCATGCTCTAACCAAAGATTAGAAGCAGCAAAGCTTGGGATATTCAGAAAGAAAATTAATTTCAGCCTGAACAAAATAGCAGATTGGTGAATAAATGCTTTTACTACTGATGTACATAAACTGACATGAGTTGTCAGTTCTCTCAGCTCCTAATATTCCTTCCTTACAAGATGTTTTGCCCTGCAGTATCCACAGCTTTTCTTCTTAGAAAAGTATAGCATAAAAGTTGTTTATTATATCTGTAATATTAAACATAACAGATCTAGGAGCAGCCAAGGGAAGAGGTTTTTGGTCTTTCAGTCTCTTCATGAAGGTTTTCATGCTCTCAGTTGTGCTGAATGCCAGATCAATTATTTGCTTGCTTCTACTGAAAGGGCAGAAAACTTTACCGTGAAAGGGAGAACCGGATAAGGCATAGAGAGGCAGAAATAATTTTTAAGTGGTGAAAACAAAGAAAACCATAATCATATGCATGGACATTAGCTATAGATTGGCTTGTGATCTATAATATTTCCTTCGAAAAGTACAGAGATAACCAAATTCATTACATCATAAATATTCCATTTGCTGAGAACTGCTGGCAATTCTACTCATTTCTATCCTTGGTGTTGAGAAAGTGTCCAAGGCCTGGTTTCATATGAATAAGCATTTTATGTACTTCCAATAGTGTATATTTGAATTGGACACTAGTAAGCCCATTCTTCACTTCTTGGAAATGCAAATAACATCATTGCCTTTGGTGTAAAGCATTAACCACTAGCAAAGCATTAGGGCCAAAGTCATCCTTGGATTGCATGTGCTTCACCACAAGGATTACACCAAGAATTAATCTGACCTTTTTTTTTCTTAGCAAAAAAGAAATCATAACCATGTCAGATTTGAGGGATCACCTAGATGAGGAATTTTTGTCCAGCTTGTAAAGAACCAATTCATGTGTGTGACCAAATAACCTCTCTAATGCTTCCCTAATGCTCTGCAGCCACAGACTTCCTATGTGGAAATCCCTCAGCCCCTGTTGTCTGGGTTCTTGTGGAGGAAAGGGCCACTGTGATGGATGAGATTTACAGAGGTTCATTTGTGGTTTGGCATGACATGGATTAGTTCCAAGCCAGGGGCCTTGGCTCCTTGGGCTGAGGAATCTGTCTCTATTTCAGCTTCCATTACAGTTACTCTTGCTGCAGCCTCAGTGTGGACCTCCTGCCTGTGTGTGTGCCTGGAGTGAACTCTAAATCAAATCCAGATATCCACTTGATTGCTTCACTGGGTTGGAGCTTTAGGAAAAGAAATGAGGTCCCTGAAACCATTGAATGTAGCATGCACTCCCAATTTTCACTGGGGCAAGAGCAGTCATGGTCAATCAGCTAAAGAGAAATTAAAAGTCAGTTTGATGTCCTTTTGCAGAAGTAATGAGTAAAAACTTCTTTTTATACAAATTTTTACAAGTGATCCACAAAACAAGGGACTTACTGACTCATCTCTCTGCAAAGGACTACATAAAACAAGACTAGCATCTCTCCTTATATAAGTTGAGCTTGGCTGGCAGCCAAAGAGAGGAGTGTAAAGATGTATTTAAAGCTAAGTCAGCTCTGGCCAGAGCTGAACCTGAGCTCAGCCAGGGCCGGGTAAGTTGGGAAAGAAGAGACTGGAAATTCAAGGCAAAGAACAGTTATATGTTGCCAAGCATTGTACATGCTATTAATGTGAATGTCCTGCATATTACAAAACCTGTACACATAAGGGTCTGTCACAAACCAGAATGAATTTCCTCCAAGACACTTGAAAAAACAAATTAAATAACTTGATATCATTCACTTTTTGTTACAAACAATTGTGAACTTCCAATGCAGTCAGGTCTCTGTCTATAAGGATCTAAGTCAGTCCAGGATACCACACTCATATAGTGTACACTGATCGTTGAACTTTCTGTTGTCAAGATCCATGAAAAAGTAATATGGTGGCTGGTGCCAGCACCATGTGATGAATAGCTCTGTAAAGTTCTTCTCTTTCTTAAAACTCAATTTAATTCTTTGCTGAACATGTAAATATGTGAAAATGAATTTCATTAATTAAAAAATGCATGATACAAAATTCACTTTCAAGAAAAAAATACTGATTGTATAGCTTTAAAGTAGTCCTTAAATGTCATTGGTACTGGAATGTTATAGCATCCATATCAGGAAAAGGATCAAATTTCCAGTCTGTGGTGTCCCTACTGCATTCAGATCTGCAAGTCAATGAACTAGGCTCTTTGCTTTCTCATAGGCAGTTGTATTCAGAGTTTGGCACATGCCTACCACCTGCATGCCAGTATGAAAAAAGCATTTCTGACAGGATGGAAGTGTCACCTTTTGTCCTTTTTCCCTCTGCTGCCCCCTTTCCCTTTCCCTTTCCCTTTCCCTTTCCCTTTCCCTTTCCCTTTCCCTTTTCCTTTTTTTCCCTTTCCCTTTTTTTCCCTTTCCTTGCCTTTTGCCTTGCCTGGCCTTTCCCCTTCCCTTGCCTTTTCTTTTTTTATCCACAGATAGAGTTAGTTATTATGCTGAGCTCAAGTTACTACACATTTGGAGTAGCAACTTTTCTTACCTGTTACTTCACATTTGCCTATCTCCACATTTTATAAGCTGGGAAAACATTTGAACAATGAAAGTTGAGCAAATTTCAGCACAGAGTCTGAGGAAAAAAAAATACTGAGCATGGAGCCCTTAAAAACTTCCCTATCAGTATAATCTGGTTTAGTTATGATTAGTTGTTCCAATCCTCAGGAAGACTGCAAAGCACAGAGCTGTGCTTTCTATATGGAAACAAAGGCAGATTCTAGATGGTCTGCCTGAGGGTGGGTGGAAGGAACCAAGCTCTCTGAGGAGCCACTTTGTCAGTCCTTGGGATTCCAATAGTCTGTACTGTTGTGACGTAAACCCATATTTTGAGGAAACACATCTTCAAATAATTCTAAGCAGGTCAGGTTATCAAACCACCACTGGGTATTTTCAGCACTTAGTGCTCTGTATTTTTGTGATAATCTAATCAGGCTGTCCTGAACTCTTTTAACTGTATCTGCTATGATCTCTCAGGTTTTTTTAATTTTCCCTTTCCCTCAAATTGCATTGAAAGAAAGCACTAAAAAAACACTAAACTGCTGTTGGCTAGTTCCTCTTCTTGAGCAGATTCAGTTATCACTGTAATAAGACAATTTTCCCAGGACCATAAGAGAGTGGCTTTCCTTCAGTCAAGTGACAGCACATGTCTGGGTTTGCTAACATGTGATGGCAAGTTCCTCAAAGACCATCTGATAGCAGTAATCTCACCAGAGGTAGGGGTGTGCAGTGTCACCCCCTGGGACACTGCACAGGGACATGTAATAAGGAGGCTGTGAAAAACAGAACGGGGAAGCTCCATTAGTCACACAAACCTGCCTCATTCCCATGTTTGATGCTACCGGTATAGGCTTTTGATGGATTAGTTTTTTATTTCATCTATAACTAAGCTGGCAGGTACTGTGACAATGAAAACAATAGAATAGTGTACACAAAAGAGCTTTTTGTGCTCTGAAGTACATGTGACTCTTGCATTGCTTTGCCTCTGGTTCTTTGTTTTCATTAGGTATTCTGTGGTTTGGGGAATGGTTCTTATGCACATTAGGGCAAAGGTATGCAGCTGTGAATTCAATGAGATGGGAGTATTCAGGATTAATAACTGAATATGCAAGTGACATTTAGAGGCTCTGACACCCAATTTAGAAAATATATGCACAAGTTAAATTTGCAATCCTATACTTATACAATATTATAATTGTGCCTTTTAAAAGCAGGTGTTTGTTCAAGTTGTTTATAGGTTCACCTGACTTTTTTTTTTTCAAAGCAAAACAATATTTTCCAGCTCCTTTAATCCAGCTGGGAAATGGCTCAAGCAAATCTTATTTAACTTCTAAACAATGAAATAATCAGCTGAATTTATACAATCATAAAAACTTCATCCTGCAGGTGAGCTTTGCTTTATTTTCAAGTCCTGTGCAAATGGAACAGAGTTGCAAACAGATTCAGAGTAATGACTTCACAATGAACTGTACATGCCCGATTCAGTGAAAATATTTGTAAGGCAAAGGTATGAGAATCCAAAGGTATGGAATGAAATTTGTAACCTTATCTACACCTATAACTATTGCAGTTCTCTGTAGAATCACTATGGCAACCCATGGAAGCCACAGAGCTACAAACCCCGTGATTTCAGCAACACTTGCAAGAGCTATTGCTTCTCTTTTATTTCATTTGTCTATGTTTCAGTCAATCTCTGGAGCTAAGTAGGTCAAACCATCCTCCACATATTTATGATTCTCCAATCTTTGAGCTCTGTTTGGGTGAAGAGAGACTGAGAGCAAAGCACGTGCCAGGGTTTTCTTCTTATTGCACTCTGAGTAAGTTTTTTACACACAATTGGGCATCAAATATGACAATAACTGTGTAGTTGCATATTCAAAAGTAAAGATTTTCCTCTAGAGTATCTTTGTGCTTCTAAAGCTTCACCAGGATGATCATCCTTAAATAGCCAGTTCCCAATGAAATATGCCAGGCCAGATATTTAACAAATTGCATTACAACTATGCCTGTTCCTAGCCATTAATCTTACAACTAGACAAGTTCTTGCATTTGTCTTCTAAACTTATACAGGCTGTTCTTTGAAGAGAAGCGTGAATTACTGACTTAGGTGGAAGGGATCACAGTTGCTGCTCTAAGGTGCACTGTGGTGAATACGGGTATGAGATAACCCATCCTAAACGAGAAAGAATTAATTGTCCCACATGGTCCTCTCCCAGGTTGCTAGGAGAAGCCTAAACAAGCGAGTGACACTGGTGTCTTGACTTGTAGAGAGTGAAAGGTGAGATAACCTCACTCATAGATCTAATAGTACAGCCTAGATTAGGCTCATGTGATCTGGACTGAAACACAAGTCTTTGGTTTGTAACACCAGGAATCCCTAGAGGAAATGTGCTGTGATCACAAAATGCAGATTTCTGACATACTTATCTGTCTGCTCATGCTGCTAAGGAAGGAGTCATGGATCTTTGCTTCATGTGCTGTCTAATGGTTGCCAAATATCTGTCTGTGGGAATACCTTCATACTTTTCCAGCTTTGATAAGCACTTATACAATTGACCAAAAATGTTAGGGATGGAGCTGTCTGTTTTCAGGCTTTTAATAATCTTTATAGTTCAACTTCCTAACAGCAAATTATGTAATCTATTATGATGAGAAGTATTAGTCCAAATATCTATTTAAGGACTACTTAAATTCTTTAATCTATATTCATGAATAATAAAACAGACACACTGGGTCCTTCACGTATAGTTTTCCTTGGTATGGCCATTAATCTGAGTTTCAGCACAGATCCAAAAGGAAGCTGTCTGGTGTTCCTTCTCCCCTCCCTAGCAAGCCTGAGTCTCAGAGGAGCAACAATTATACTGTGCATGACAGTGGATGGATAATTGGGGCAGCACCTTTCACACTTCCTGCTGGTGTTTTTGTTATCTTGCTGAAGCAGACTAGGCAATGGATTCAGTAACCAGAGGACCTGAATCTGTCTTGTCAGCAGGGGATAAATATGTGGCAGTGACAGCTTTTTGTGACGGTGATTAAGGATGTCTGGCTGTCATAGTGCATTTGCATTAGTTGGTGTGACTACACAGGTCCAGAAGAGTATAGCATCTCTTTTTGTCCTTAGAGGCAGTTCAACTCAAATAGTACTGGGCCTGTTTGGTAAAACACACATTTCAGTTTATTCCTGTATTGTATAGATCACTAAGAAGCTTTTTTTTAATGGCTTTTTCAGGGAAGAAATGCAATGTAGAAGGTCTGTAAAACTATTCCTGCCCTATGTCAGGTTGCAAAGCTTGTTTGTTGCTAACATCATGCCTTGTACATCGTGAGTGTTTTCCTGCCTTCAAATGAATTTCTAATCAGAAGTATTGAGAGAACTTTCTGTTTCTTTGCATTGTGCTGAACTAGCTCAGTAATGTCATATCTAAGAATGAAATGCCTTCCAGGCTCTAACCTTGCCCAGCCTTCACCCTTTAGCATTTTTGCTTCCTTGGAGATAGCACCAGGCTGCTTA
This sequence comes from Sakesphorus luctuosus, assembly GCA_013396695.1. Taxonomy (NCBI): domain Eukaryota; kingdom Metazoa; phylum Chordata; class Aves; order Passeriformes; family Thamnophilidae; genus Sakesphorus; species Sakesphorus luctuosus. The sequence goes on along the minus strand of VWZD01003870.1, from coordinate 102,901 downwards.
TGACATCCTGCTTCCACCACTGGAGACTGCAAATGAGGATTATCCTATCTCTCCTAAGACTAACTGAAGAGAATTGTGTACACTGCATCAGGAATGGTTTCTCCAGAGCTCAGTCAGAAACTTGGTAAAGGCTTCAGCTCATGACCAATGAATTTAGATGCCTAAATTCACATGCTCATGTGAGTCAGACATTTCAGGTCCCATGACAGTCACTGGAGACCTAAGGCCTTATCCAGCTATCTAAGCTACTGCATGTCAGGTAACCACAGGGGGCTGGTAGATCTATGGGTGACCTGTGCCCTTCTGGACCAAGACATGGAGTCCAGGTGGGATCTGCTGGGGCATCTCAAATGTCCCTAGCCTCTGCTCTAGCCACTGAATCACATCTCTAGAGGTAGACATCTAAATTAAGATGTGTAATCATTGGAGCTGAATCCCTTTAACTGGAACATTAATGACCACCATTCACACTGGATGCTGGAAGAAAGCTGGAAACTTCTCAGGTTTGCACCAGTTTGCAGTAGTTGATGCAGATTCATTAATGGCTTTTGGAATGTGTCCTTAAAGAAAAGTCGTGTCTGAGGGTGTGATTCATGTAAACAGCTTTAGCTTTTTCTTCTCCCCCCCCCGCCCTCCCCCTTCCATATAATCAAATGCACCTAGCTTACAGGGGAGAGAAACTAATGATGTTTCTTTTAATTAGCAGTGACATCCACTGACTCTGGGAATAAAACATTGTTCTCTCCTTCCCACCTTATCACATTTTTCCACTAGAGACAGCACATACAAATGAGTACACAATGTGTTGAGTTTTTCTTTACTAAAAGTAGATTGATGTGTTGCAAGTGACTGAAAACAAAATACACAGAACCATCCAGTCTGACCTCAACACGTAGCAGAGTTCTGAGAATTTTACTAATGATATCTTTAGGGAAGGAAACTGGTCTCTCTCTGGGAAGGATGACCCAGCTGGACAGCAAAGGTGAGCAGGTAACTCACTCATTGCCCTCTCTGCTTACAGCAGGTGGAGGGATACACATTTATGATGATTCAAAAATCAGGATAAGATGCTGAGTTTTTACTAGCAATCAGAAATTCTCTTTATAGCAAAGGATTACTTTTTAATTAAATGAGCACTTTGAGATTGAAAGGAAATTAATGGCTACTGCTGTGGGAAAAAAATATATGTACGTCCATTGAATCTGTTTGTCATCCACATATTGTTCTATGAAAAACACTGAACAGGTCATTTTGATTTTCTTTCTACACCTTTTTTTATTGATCCCAGGTACAGAGGCTGGCACCTAAGTCATTCAGCAGATGAGGCTAAGCTTTTCACGGCTGGAATAAGGATGCCAGTTTAAAATTTATTTCTGGCTGTGATTTTTTAAGTACCTTGGTGAGAATTTTTTGAAATGTCATTGATTTGCTCACTGAAAATTCACCTTGAGACTTCAGAGCACACTACCCCAAAACTGTCACTGAACTTTGAAATGTCACAATACCAGAATTATATGCTCTAAAAATAGAATAATGGCTTTAAGAGGAGCTAAACTGACTTAGACAGGTTTAGTTAATCACTATGCTTTTGGAAAAAAAGTAGCATGCTTTTCTGTTGAAGTGCAGAGACAGTTCAGAGGGATACTGGACTGCAGAGAGGCATATGAAAAGACATCAGTGTGCTAAGCAAGAGCAAGCCCTGTTCTTTCTTCCCAGCTCCTGCTTTTGGAAAGCATGGCAAGCCATTTCAATACAGCCCATGTGATCTCAGTCTTCTGGTTTGAAGCTGGGGCCTCATTCAAATCCACCAGAAGCAAACATGTGGATTGAATCCATAGTCTTGGCTCAGTGGGTTGAATCAATACTCTAGCGTGTTCTCAATATGTTCATACACATATTTACCTTCAATTGTGGGACCAAGAACAAGAGCAGAACAGGTGACCTGGGACAGGAGGGAAAGGAGAAGGTCCTGTGGCCAAGTTCTTGTGTTGCAATTGGTTAGAAAGTGAGACTGCTTGTATTCATGGGGCAGAAGGAAACAAAGGACAAAGTAGTTTGCCAACAGCCACGTGTCCTGCTATTTCTGAATACACTCTGATGGACCCTGGACCTGAATCATCATCTCATCTTGTCTAGGGTTTCTGGTTAGGGTTAGGGTCACTAGTCCAGCCCCACTCTGAAGCTGGGAGTCGGTGCCTTGCTGCTGAAGGCACAGTCTCTGCCTGTTCATGGTCTCTTGGCATGAATGAAACTGGGAGCAGCCCCACTCCTGCTGCTCCCTGACATTAGGTAATGTCAACACATCTCTCATTTAGCACTGTGGATACCTGAGGAGTCAAGAGCTCACCCACTGCTGCCCTCAGTGTTGGTGAGAAACTGGATGCTTTGGAGTGAGGCCACAGGTGCCTTCTGGCAGGGAGGAAGCAATGAGTTTCATAAGCCCCTTCCCTAGGCAGCGCCCCAGCTGTCCTGCAGACATAACAGAGCTCTCTTTAGCTATGCCTCAGTTTAGGCCCATTTGGAGTACACAGTCCCATTTTTGGCATCATGTAGGTGAACCCAAACGCACCAAAACCACTTTTTTGCCCTCCTATACTAATTGCATTTCTCCTGTCAAATGCACACAGTGGTGAAGTGCTTGCAAGAGGCTCCACTGCACTGTGAATACCACGGTGTTTTACTCACCCTCTGCAAAAGGACTGTTAATACCAGCATACCTTTTTCCCAAAGAAGACATAAAGAGCCCCATCAATCTCCTCCTTCCCATAGAAAGACAGGCACAGCGAGGCTGCTTCTGCAGCAAGGGTGCCTCATTAGGCACCTTCCCCATTAGGTTAGAGGATGCTCACCCCAGATAATTCACTGAGCCCTGCATGGATGTTGCTCACCAATGCCAAGAGCAGGTTCAGGGCCCTCTGCTCTCTAATCTGCCAGGTGATAGAGCCACACCCTTCAGCACTTCGGCTGCATGAAGGACTTAGGCTGTGTGTATAGCTTGTGCGAGCAAGGATTTGTACAAGCTCTTTGTCAGGCCAAGGCTAACAGTCAAATCACAATCCCATCCTACTCTTCCTAAGGTCACGCAGAGATGTTCAACTCAGAGTATATTCTCCTAGCTGACCTGTAATCCTTTGAAAGCCAGAATTTCGAATTGGAAAACCAATAGCCCCTTAAGTCCAGCAGCGCAGTTGAGTGCTACTGTAATAAGGTAGAGTATATTCAATGTAAGGATAATGGATAATGTGGGATTTATAACAAAGCCATAACTCAATAGAGGGGGTTCAGATGATATCATGAACTGCAGCCATGTAGTATGATTGATCGATGAGATCATTAGAAAGCTGAGATTGAATTACTGGTCTGGTAATTTATCACTCGACAGCCTCAGCATTTTCTATGATATTTGAGGAACACTCACACATTTTCTTGCACTATTTTTTCAGGTTCCTAACTACAAATAAGGTGCTACAGATGCTTTTAATCAGTGAGCAGTCTAGTACCACTGTCTTTCACTGTAATCAGAGTTGCAGGCATACAGTGAACTTCTATTCTGAATTATTTAGGATGTTAGATCATTGCAGAATTACAATATAGTTTTTTTTTGCCTTGGTGTTCTACCCAGCAGTGGAAAATTCCAGTGTAATAAGGCTGGAAAGTAAATTTCTTTCATAGTTAACATTTTATTATACTAATTAAGAAGCAAAACAGAAAAAGATTCTACATTCCATGTAATTGCTTATTGTATTTCATATTAATTAATAAACATAGACCAGTTAGTTTGAAGCATGGCATTTTTCAACACCTGTTTTTTTCAGCTGGTTTTGTAGATTATACTTGTGTCTTTGTGCATATTATCTGGCTCATTGCCTGGATATATGTTGTATATACATATAAGCTGTCTGGAGCCATAACAGTTTGATAAAATAACGAGGTATTTGCTTTCTAGAGGATGAAAATTAACAGCCACAGGCAGACCTGAAAAATTAATGGACTCAGTTAATTTCCCATCTTTGATAGCTACTAATCTAGAGCATTACAGAGGAAAATGCCCAGCCTGGCTGGTATATTTGAAAGCAGCCTCTGCAGTCTGAGGGAATGGTAAGGAAATTTTGAATCTACCTGGATGATATTTCTGGACCTGACTCTAAGAAAATCTAAAGCAGAGATGTCACTTCATGTCTAATCAATTTGACACTCTTCCCCATAATGGCTGGAGGACAGAGATGTTCTGTCTTGCCTCTTCCTTGCTTCTTCCCACGTCTTGCTACTCAAAGTCTCTGCAAAGCGTATGCTCTGTAAATGCATCTCCCATTCCTGTGGCACTCCATCTTTCACAGTTCTTTCAGGAAGATTAAGAGTGCTGGAGCTGTTGCATATCTCTGGCTTCCACTGATGTTATGATCTCTTGTGATGATCTTCTTCATGTAGCAGAATGAGAATGATGTGATTCCCTTAGGCTTCCCTGCTGCATTCCTTCAAAAGAAGAAAATTACCCTTTTTATTTTTTGTTTGTTTGTGGTGGGGTTTTTTTGGTTTTATTTGTTTTTAAATTTCCCTGCTACTGTCTGGCATAACTAGTGGACAAGAAGCATCCCCCGTTTTTTAGAAATTTCACCTAAGAAATGTATTCAGTCTTAATTAGACAGGAATACTCTGAATTTTCTGTGAACTGGAAGTTCCAAGGACAATATCACATCTGACACACCTGATTATTGTGTTTACAAAACCAAAGCTTTTCCTTGCAGCTGGGCTTAAAAATTGACATTCTTGACAGTTCTCCCTGTGCAGCTGCAAAGATGCTGACAGGAATGGTAATGTCACCAATGGAGTAGGCAGGATGCTCAGGAGCTGTGATTGACTCACTCCTTGCCCCTGGAGCTGAGATTCACTCACACCCTGCCCTGTTTTCCTCATTTGGGAACACCCAGGTTACAAATGCCCCCCTCCACATTGGGACTCTATCATCTTCAAGTACTCAGAGATCTTTGAGGGTCAGTAATTTCCTCTTGTCCTACTGAAGAGCTTAGTGACAATTCTTTATTCAGAGCTCTGAAATTTTTTAATCATCTTCCACTGCCTGGCAAAAAGATGAGCAGAGGCAATGTCTGCCTGCAAGGCAACAAATCCTTGCAAATTTACTTCCAGAAATGCCAGCTTATACCTAACATGGTCAGCAGTTTTGTGCATATTCATTTGTCCCCTGATGTAAAACTCATCTCTCATCTAGGTTCCTGTAAAAGAGAATATTCCGTTGTGTCACTGCTGTAAATTGGCATCATCGATGCACCTATTTCAAGGTGGGCTAGTCTGTGTGAAGGTCCTGTCTCTGTTGCTTTAGTCCCTTGTAAGTTTTCATTACCACAGCAGTTATTTTAATATTTTACATTAGTCACATTCCTGAATGCCCAGCGTCAGGCTTGTGTAAAGAATATCAGTCAAAACCTTTCCCTGCATAGTTCTCTTCAGGTTATTTCTGTCCCTCTTTGTTCAGATTACATGAGTATTTCACAAATATTAATAACAGTCTTAATAGACCTTTGAGAGATTAAGACACAATTCCCTCTGACAGTGCAAAAGCAGAGAGAACTGCAGGTAAAGAAACACAGGGTGATTTTGGGATATCTGCAGTGACATGGTTGATCCCTGGTTTTTCAGAGCTTGTGCCTTTGCCTGTCTGTTTGTGTGCCAGCAGCACATTTCCCACGGACAAAAAGTCTGCTCTGTTTTCAGGTAAGCTGCAATTCATCCACTGCCTCCCAAAGCACTCTCTAGGTGAAGTACTTACCTCTTGCTGTGTCGCTGTAAAGACATGGAAGTCAAATCCAGCTTTCTGGGGCAGTTTTTGGCTTCCTCATCACTCTTACCCTGTCTAAATTTTCAACCGCTTCTCCCCGTCCTGCCCCCCAACAAAGCAGGGAATGCTCTCTACAAATCACTCCTGCACACTCTGTGAGACCAGGGTCTTGCAAAGGGGCAGTCCCTGCATTAAAGCCTATCCAGTGCATGTATCAGCAGAGTGGGGATTTATTTCTTGATTTTCCATTTTTTCCAGCCTTTTACATATAGGTATTGGCAACATCAATGCTCTGTTTGTGAATGAATGAGTTGAGGAGAGACCTGGCACTGCTGAGGAGATGGTGATGCTGTCCCCTGGTGAGACAAGGGCCGTACCTGCCCCAGGAGAGCTGGGCAACCTTTCTCTCTCAGGAGCCGTGTTCTGTTGATGTGCTGGTGAAATGAACCATATAATATCAAACCACAGCTGAAACAGAAAAAACTGAAACGAGAAGCCTCTCTAAAACACTCCTCATTTATTCTGGTTACAGGGTGGAGAAGGGAGTTTTCCAGGTTTGGAGTTGAATTATTTGTTCAAACCTGCAGAGATTTGGGCAGTGCTTGTGCTACAGGCAGGATGTGACACGGCAGCTGCTGGGAGGGTTTCATTTTGGATCAGCTCCTGTAATCCGTGATGTTGTCAGGTAAGTTTACACAAGGCTGTGTTCCTGCCTGTGTTACAGACATGACATTACGTTGGCACAGTGATGCACTAACAAGGCCAAAGCTTTAAATTCTTCAGCCCTACACAGAGAAACAGACTACTTTCCTTCCCTATGTTAATTATTTACTTTAAAAGGCAGGTAAAGGTAAGAGTGGGAAGCCAGGCTGAGCTGAGAAATTAAGTAGTTTTTCCTTTTTCTTAGCACAACCTGCCTTTTCATTGAAGGTGAGGTATTTGTAAATTAAGTTGATCGCTGGAATCTGATAACAGTTCCTCAAAGTAGCCCCCTCAAAGACTGAGACCTCTCCAGTGTCTTTCCCATGGTGGAAAAAAGGCCAGAAAAGAGATTGCAGTAATCTCGCCATGGCTGCAGCCCACTGCTGCCTGGGAGACTGCCACAATTATTATTAATTATTTAAAATACAGTTATAATTTTAATGAGAAATACAAAATTTAATCTCACTTGAATATGTTTTCATGGGGGAGAAACCTCCATGGTGCTTACCATGTTGCTCCAATGGTCAATCGCCCAAGCTGTTGAAACACTAGGAAGAAATTCTATCTCTAGTAATTTAGAGTGAGGTTTCTAATAGCAACCTGAGGTTGATTTTTTTTTTCCTTCACACGAATAAGTCCATCCTTTATTAAAAGTTTTTGGTATAATACTTTTGGTCTGTGCTTGCTTTGCTTCCAGATCTATTTGCAGCTTTGTGCATTTCTAGTAAGGTTTTAGTGCGGTTTCTTTCTCAGTGTATTATATTTTTCTTTCAAAGCAGAAAAACTGCAAATACAAATGCACTTGGAGGAGCAAAAATGAGAATGCTATAGACAGAGAGATTTGATTTTAGATGCTCTGTCATATCAGATCATGTGATGTGATTTTGAAGCATACATCTCTTTCAGAACAATGCAGAAATTTGAGAGGAATTCAGCCATTTGGAAGATAGGGAAAAACCACTTTCACTAATTTGATGGCATTAATAAGATGCAACAATATCATGCTGTTAAAAAAAAAAGAAGAAAACAAATCCCCAACACCCCTCCCACCACAAAACCCCACAAACCAAAAAATGTTGCCCCCTCAAAATTCCTCACCAACCAAAAAAAACAAATCCCCAAAAACCACAGACAGGAAAAAAACCCAACGAACATCAACAACAAAGTATTGTGTTGATACTGTGTTGGACACTTGAAAGAAACTACCTGGAACATGCATTTTGAAGCACAAAGTCTGGGTTTCAGCATCTAGAAAGCAGTAGACTAACATGATGATGACAACCTAGCTATGATAAGCGGAGATCTAGAAACCATGACTTGCAAGGAACAGCTGAATAAATGACAGCTACTTGGCTGTGAAAGTGGAAGACTGGCTGGACACACTATTACTGTTTTCAATGTATAACAGGCCAGTTTGAAGAATAGGTAACAAACAACTTACTTGCTGACATGATTGGGATCAACAGAAGGAAGACCTATGGGATTAAAACTCCAAACAAGAGACATTTCCAGTATTTAAAATCACACACACTTTAAAACTTTATAACAGTGCAATAAGTGAATCACAAAGCAGAAAACAGGTTGGCTAAAGAGTTCTGGTATCTAAATCATCGGATGTTTCTGAGAAAAAAATGACAAATGGTGCTTGATTTATATATAATTACATTTAATTAACCCTAGGTTAAAGCAAGACGATGGGTAAATTATATCTTTCCTCTTTACATCTTTTAGGATTCAGATCAGAAGCAAGAGATTAATATTATAGGGGGTTTAATGGATATTTTTATACCGGACTTTAAAGCATAAGGTGGGAAGAGACACTTCCTGAATCATTCTGACACGCTGCATATTGCAAAGAAGACTGCGAATACAAACAAAGGAGATAAGCAAACTGAGCAAGCAGTTCATCACAGACAGGAACTGCAGTCAGTTTGGATATCATCAGCAGAAGCAATTTACCATTAGAAAATGGCTGTATTCCAGTATTTTGGAGAAATATATTTTTGTGGGGAGATTTCCTGACTCCCAGATGAATGCATTTTCATAATCTTCCATGTTCTGTCCTGATGCTTTCAGATTAGAATAGGTTTAATTTTTTTTTCACCTAACAGTAACTGATTTCAAATATGTATATATAATTATTAAAAGCAAACTGGAGCAAAGTGGTTGGGTTTTCTTGTTTGGTTGTTGTTTTTTTTTTAAGAAAAAAATATTAGTTCTAAGTATAATATTTGAAAGAAGAAGCTTTGGGTTCTGCCTCAGAAGAAAAATAAACATCAGAATCATTCAATTGCCTGGAGAATGGGCTTTCTACTTTCTGGCAAATTTGAATATAAAAGATCTTAAATTTTTAGTAAAATCTGACCTTGTTTAAATATGTATTTGTGGAATCCCTTTGGGTTTTGGAAAGTATATATGAATAAAAAGGAACTGAACAATGGCTGTTTGCCCAAGTTCAGTCAATAGTCCTTTTTGTTATGATTCAGGTTAGCTTCTGTTTTTCTGAAGGCAAATTTTAGGCTTTATATACTATGACTAAAGTATAACTTATGAAAAAACTTACAGTTAGACATGGTGGATGTTTCCTGTCTTCAGAAAAGTCTAAAATATTTGAGCAAAGGCAGTTTTATTTGAAGTATTAAAGTACTCAAAATATTTGATTTCTTTTTGGAGCATTATCTTGTAAAATGTTAATATTTTACCCTTCCCAGTCAAACAAAGATGGACTTTTTTAATAATAATGAGATATAATTTCAAACTCATTACTTCTTACCTTTTCAGAAAGGCCAGTCTTTTTTTTTTCTTTTTCTCTAAGCATGCTGCGCTTGTTTGAAAGTAAACCAGCAGGAGAAACAAACCAAACACAAAAGAGATTATAAGTCAGAGTTACAATTTAATAAAATATTACAATAAATGCAATGATACAAAGAGAAATTGGTTTTACCTAGAAAACCCAGAAGTATAATCCAGCCCCCTGGGGCATAAAAACAATGGTGTTTGTTAGCCCCTGTGCTAAGCCCCATCTGGTTCCCCCTGAGTCCAAAGTAAAAAGAAGTGAGAAAACTGTTGGTATAGATGACAGTCACAGTCTGATCAAGAGTGGTGGTCTCCTCCTGTCGAGGTTCTGATCCTGGTCCCCCAAGATTATATCCCCTCAGGTTCAGGTGGGACTGCCCAGTACCTCTCCCAGGGCGGGGAGTTACACAATGGGTGATCTCACTCTGTGAGTCGTATGGTATTCAGAATCATTGATGGTCCATTAGCAGACATGACACCTCAGGCTGGGTGTGGAGGTGCTAATGACTTCCTGGAAGGGAGTTATCACAGCTCTTATCTCACAGGTGTCTTTCACACCCAGCTCACAACCTGATAGGTCAGGTGTGCCCTGGGCAGCTACTGCAAATGGTCCATTGTTAACAGTTCATGGGTGTAGAACACACAACTTTGGTCATACCCACACAGTGATAAACTGGTGCCACCTGCTGAACTAGGTCACATGCATTTATTAGTCTTCCCTAAAGTTCATCTGAAGTTTACAAAGGTAACATCACTGTGATATCACTGCCCATTTTGACCTGGAAGAGCCAAGTAGAATTGGTCACTTATCTTCTTTTTATTTAAAACTCCTTTTTATAAATTCATTTTTTCTTTCTTGTTATTACTGAAATAAGCTTTGATAGGAAAAAACTTTAGGATGAAATAAAAAAAAAATAAAAACATTGCCATCTACAGCAACTTCAAGAAATAATATGCCAACAAAACCTTCAACTAGTCAGTTTTGTGAAAAGTGGAAAATTTAAAGGCTTGAATTTCAAGGATATCTTTGAAAAATAAAGGGAATCTCCCTGCTGTGCTTTGTCCTGTTGGTTGGATTTGGCCAAGGATAGTGCATTATTGTGAATTCACCAAATTTATCTGCAGTCCACTGATGTAAGCGAAGATTGAGAGTTCATACTCTCCCTGGTCATACTGGCAGAGCTACAGTGTCCTTCTTGGCTGCCAACTGCCAGGGCACTCCTGTTTGCCAGTGCTTCCTCAGAGATTTTATTATGGGCAGAGGGGTTTGACCACTGGTTCCACTCAGGTCTCCTGGGGCTGTGGCGTGACCTCAGGACCATTGATGAATCTCTCCACTTCTTTCAGGTTCTGCCTGTTCAGGGACTCCCTCTGTGCACCACTGCCCATCCTGCCAGCACCAGAGCTGCTGCCTTGGAGACTATTATTGGGGTCATTGAAATCCTCCAAGAATACTAAGATGTTTCTTCCCATCATTTGAGGGCCTCCTCTGCTTCTTCTTGATCCAGCATTGTGTAGTAGAAACACACTGAAACACTACATCCTTCTACTCAGCACAACAGCCTTCAAAGTGTTGCAAAATATGCAGGAATGTTATCAGTTTCTATAGTAATTAATGTGTTATCTGCACTCAAGCATGCTGTTTTACTGAGCCATCAAGAAGAGATGCAGTTCTCGGAAGCAAATATGATGCCTGTTACTCAGATGGTGGCTTTATGAACTTTGTAAATACTAAAAAGGAGTCAAGAAACGTATTTTTCTTAATCAGGTTGCTTGTAAAAATAAATCCAAGCTTAACCTTTCTTACTGTAATTGGTGTAATGGAACTGAAGTTGAGAGGATCACAAGTCTCCAGATAAGCATTCAAAAGTTTATTGATTAGCTAAGTAGCTCAGATCAATGTTCCTCATCCTTGTTTAGCAAATGTCTCCAGTCTGAAATAGAATTTTTATTACAATATTGATAACAAAACAAAGCTGAGACACTTTAATGTTAGACTCTGTGTGTGTGCACTTATCTGTTCTTGGAAGAGTGGCAGAAATCTTTTTTCTAAAGATGTCAGTGGAAGAATTCATAAAGAGTTCCTGCATGCCCATTTTAAGACACAGGATGATTTTAATCACTATTTTAAATAATTTTCTATGTTTATTTAAAATTAGTAAGTAGGCAGTCTAGAGCTCTACCTTACAGACACAGAGCACTCCAATTTTATGACAAAACAGCTGCCACCCTCTAACTTAGCCTGGATCCCCAGGTATAAGCCTTTAGAAGAGTGAACAAACTGCACTGATTTTAACCCATGACAGATGTGTGTAACTTTTTTTGCTTTTGGATTGCCTACATGGCAGAGATTGAAGAAATGTCGTCCTATCCTAAGCAAACACCAGAAGCTGGATGCCAGAGAATCAAAAAAACATGAATGTTACATGATTAAGAGGGATAGCATCTCAATTGAAACACTTCACCTGCCATTTGAAAGCTTTGTATTTCTTTTGCCCAGCCACCATTAAAATGGTCTTGTGGGACATTTGACAAAAATTATTTCAGACACATGTGCTAGTAATTAAAATAAAACCCATATTTTGTTGTTTTCCACATCCTAGTCCCTGAGTTAATTTCCATAGTACTGAGCCCAGTTCAACAAAAAATTAACCACATGGGAGCTCTTTATGAGCCTTTGTCTAAAACCATGGATTCATGTGTGTGCTTAAAGATGTCTATGTGCTCATGCATTTGTTTTTTGTGTGGAGTCTACTTCCTGAGGTTGTGGGCAAAATAAAGAGAGCAGTTTCTTGCTTTGCTCATGTTGGGACTCAAAAGTTAAACAGGCATACTCAGGGAGGGAGAAAGAGATGCAGCAGGCAGTTGAAAAAACGTTTTTTTCTCTTAAGCCAGGACAGCAGCTGGTGGGAAAAGAGACATTTTATGAAACTTTTCCCTTGTGCTCATCCAGAGCCTTGTTAGCAGGAGTAGCCTGAACTGGTGCAGGCCTCTCAGCCTGGATTTATTTGTTCAGCTGATTAAGTTTTTCAAGCTCTTTATGAGAGTAAGCTGCTATGGAACCTAAGAAAAAGATTCAGATTGGCCTCAATAATTGAAGATATGTCTTGCCAGAGCCCTTTGTCAATTGTATATGGAAATAAATTCATCCGCAACAAAATAAGACACCTGCCTTGCTGGCATGAGCAGAGTGGCTGTTAACGGAGAACAGGGCACCAAAGACCAGGGCTTGTGTGGGAGGTGAGGAGGAGTTTGAACTTCAGGTGCCATGTAAGGCAGAAACAGCAATTGCTTAGGCTGAAAAGGAAACCCATACTAATATAATTAGTACAGCAGGGCTGTGTAAATGGTGTGCAGTGGAGGTTTTGTACTCTGTGAGCTCATCCTCTCTGACTGTGTCTAAGATAATAACGTTGGCCTGATGCCCAGAGCCAACAGCTATCCTGATTGTAAATTTCCTGGCCTCATACCCTGGGACCCATCTAGTTTGACCCTAAAAGTTCTGCTGAACTCCCATTCTTAGTCTGTTCCATCCTTTTACCTTCCAGGTCTAATTATTTTTTTGTCACCTCTAGGAACTTTGGAGGTGTAACAGGCACCAAGAAAGGGCAGTTTGACAACAATATTACAAAGCCTCCTGTAGGGCTGACAGTTCTACCCACAGATACAGACAGTCCAGAAGCAGGGAGAAGTCTTTAGACTATTGTCTAGGAGGTTCCTATTGACAACTGTGACAGAAATATTAAGGTATGACAGAGACAGGGAAAGGTGGCTCCAGGAAGACACTATGCATATATATATATGTAGCAAGAGGTACAGCCATGAAGAGATCCCTCGTATGGCCTTACCTGTTGGATGAAGAACAGTCTTATAGACACAGAGCCAAATATCCATGCTGTACCAGGTCAGAAATGGGATAGCCTTCATGGTTGCGTGTCCATAGCAATGTTTTGATCCTATCAACTTACCAGTAAAAACCTCTCGAAAGCGCACTGCAGTAAGATTCCAAAGAATAGTTGACTACAAAGAAAACACAGAGGGATAGTGTTCAGTGCACTCTGTGTTCTGTACAAAGGTGAGCTGAGTACTCATTGCAATTCTAACTCCTTAGAAATCCCTTTGTGAAGTTTCTGGCCTGCAGCCCTCAGGGATTCAGACCCTGAGCAAACACACTGATCAGCAGGCTGCAGAATAGTGGTGGTGGTGAGACAACCAACAACTGTCCAATGTGAAATGCACAAATAGTCCATGAAAGAGGGACACCCACTCATCAGAGTTATCCACCTCCTGTGGTCTGGCACAGTGACCCACCTTCAACAGAGGCATGGCTGTATGGTTGTCCACTTGATATATCATCACAGTTAAATATGTGGGAATGTTCTTTGCTAAGGAAGGATTTCTCCGGGGAAGTTGCTGGGTGAATGCCATAAGCACCAAGATGTATTCAGGACATGGGCAATGGCAACAGCAGTGTGAGTCCTGCTCAGTAATCTGTGATCAGGAGAAAAGTAAACATACAAGCTCCATGAAGGGAGCAAGTTCAGATTTGCTTGGTTAGCATTGCCTTGGGAAAAGCTGTGTTTCCTTTCAGCCATTTCTACATAGCTCCTTGATCATCCTTTGAGGTCTACGTTAGATGAATAATACACCTGCTAATAAAATCCTACTGCTTCATTCAGTTGAGATAAAAGAGCTGCTCTTTAGATACTCTTTCAAATCAGTTGGTTCCCAAGCAAAAGAAATTCAAGAATTCATCCTCATTAAATATTTTGGAATTTGTTATTGACACAATCCTGAGCAAATTATTTAAATTCTCTATGATGGTGTTTCCCATGTGTTCTTTGACTTTCTTCTCAAGGGCTTGTTAAAGATGAGACCTTCTCTCTGGGCTTACTAATGCAAAGAATTTTATAATGGAGAACAGAAAAGTAGATAAGAGAAGAAACATATCCAGGAAAGACTATGAAGGAAAAGCTGTCTGTTTCATGGGAAGGAGTCCTTTCTTCCCATTGCCAAATATTAGAAAATAGGAGAAATTTTTCTTAAAAGAGAAAACAGACAATACTCCAGTGTTCTAACCAACCTTTAATTCATCCTCATCCACTCAATATTTGCCTCAAGGAGTTAGTACTGGCAACTCATAGCAGAAGAACACAGACAATAGCTTAGCGTATTAATGGACCTCTTTGGTCCAATCTGGTAATGTTTAGAATCCTGTGGGAAACAGAGTCCCTAAGTTAAAAAGTTGCTGATGAATTACAAGAGTTTCAATAGAAAGCTATAATGGAGAAATAGTGAATAAGTAAAAGCTGGAAAGGCCTTCAGTGGACACAGTAATTCCTCCTTCCCTGTTTTTTTTTGTTTTTTTTTTTACCTTTTGTATGAGTGAGTATATAGCTTAAACATCTCTAATTCTTTGCATTTTGGAGAGCCCTTTGTTCTCAAGAGGTGTCACCATGAGTGCTGATTCCATTTTTCTTTTGCTTTTTAATTAAAAAAAATTTGCAAATGCAAAACTTAGCTGAGTGATTTATGATGAAAAAGACTTCATTTGAAAAGGGTTTGGTAATGAGGGCTTGGAAGATGCATATGGGTAGTTAAACTTCAATGCACTTTTTTCCATTTATCCTGACCAATTTTATTTGCTGATGCAAAACCCACTGTAGGCTCATGAGTCATCTGTTATAATTATTTTCAATCACTACATTGTTTCTCATTCACAGGAAGTTTGCAGTTTACTTTTTATCAAAGGAGGAAAAAATAATCTGTACTTAAATATTTATCATGCTACAAATTTAGAAGCAGAAAATGGTGAAAAAACATCTCTAAAATCAGTCAGTCTTTTCTGGGAAAAATCCCCAACCAACAAACATGTCTGGGTGCAGGCATCAGAAGAAGGCAGCTGCCTGCATATGGTGCAGCTGGGAGCAGCTAATCAGTCCCACTTCTAATTGTGGCCCCAGTTTTGGCTGAACCAGTCCTGCATAAAGTTGCACCTTTCTGGTAGAGCAAGAAGGAAACTACTGTTGGTGGGGTTTGAGAGATTTTGGCAGCCTCCTTTAGGAAATAGGTCCATTATCCTTGGGAAAGTTAAAATTCAAATGTCTCCCAGCCCTAAGAGATGTATGGGTGAACTGGGAATGAATACGAATTGTGTGTAGACAGACACAGAAAAAAAAAAATCTGGGCACTCTGATTTTCAAAAGGCGGTCATCTGGAATTTGTTTTCCTTTCCTTAGAGCTGTGGCTTATTTGAAGTTTGAGCTGCTGATGACAGTCTGAAGGAAAAGAACTGCTTGGGCTGTGACAGCAAGCTCTTTGGTGGGGGACACTGTGGGAACAGGAAACTCCCTGTTTTAGGATGCCCTGGGTGCTACAAGTTTAGACGCAACTTCATGGAATGCAGATCTAATGGAAGCTGCCAAAAGCAAAGGCAGCTCTCCAAGAAGTCTGTGAATCATAAGTGGTTTGGATACTAGCAGAGCACTCTGGAGAAGAATCACTTCTTACCTGCTTTTTTCTTCTTCTCCTTCCTTTGTATCCACTTGCTGATTCTTGCTGGAGACAGGATACTCTGCTACATAATCTGGCCCCAGATAGCCTGGTCCAAGACGAGCAGCCTGTCTCATGCTTTGACGTTCTCAATTGCACAATGATGTAATGTCCTTAACGCACAGTAAACCACCAAAAGCCAGAATTGTTATTCTCAGCATGTTGTCACATGTAGGGACATGTAGGGGTGTCTATGACCTTAATGATAGCAGGGCTCATCCCACCGGAACACTATAAAATCTTTCTTTTCTGCCTTAGCAGTGGCAAGCAGCATTGACAAAATGAAGCAAAGGTTTGAAAGCACAGTTTTGTATGAAACAGCAACAGCAGATGCCGTTCATGATCAAGCTAATACTAAGAAGTTGAGAATAGTTAATGGTTATGTGTTGAGGAGAAAAGAAGAGGATCCCAAATCTTGTGAAGGACTTTGCGACTTCAACCTACAGACACTTCCTTGGGCTCATTTGTTGCTGCATTTTCCCCTTCTGTGAACTTGGATGGAGTCAGCAAAATCCCCAAGTGAAGATATAAAACGGCTTGATGATACAACATGTGACAAATGTTCATATACCTGCATGTTGATATATCTTTAATGAAGGCTTTGGCTTGTTTCAGAGATCCTGAGTGTCTGTGTGTCAGCACAATAACCCTCAGAGAGGAGTTTGCTGGCTGGGCTGGGCACAAAAGGGATTTGCAGGAGGAAGTTGTAAGGTCTTTTATATGCAATGGCCATATCTCAGCTTTCAAAACTATAAGAAATAAACACTCTTGTCTTGTTAGTTGTATCTTGCCAAAGGATAACTTTTACTGTTTTTTCTTTGTACATTATCATTATCTTAATCCTGCACTGAGTTATAAACATGTACACAGACTAATGACTATTATATCATTTTCTGGAGATCCCTACCAGCTAAAAACCATCAGAGCTGTCAGTAGCCATATTTTGTTGTAAACAAGTTTCAGGCCTGAGCCAGCACCTTGCCCCACAGTACTGTATAGTGTGTACATGTCATCTGGGACAGCACAAAATGAGGTATTGCTTCGTTGTTTCATGGCATGAATGTGACTGTGATAAAATTGTGTGTTTTGACCTAATTCTGTCATCATATGATTATTAATATAAGTTTATTGCCGTTACTACATTGCTCGTAAGGACAAAACCTTTGTGCATCTCCTGCAAAAATTTATCTAATAATCCCTTCATAACTTGCCTTCTTTTTTTCACAAGCAGGTTACAATGAGTCTTTTCAATGCAGCACAGCAGAGACTGGTGAAATTTACAATATGATGAAGAAATTATTGTTCTGTCTAAAATACTTCTTATTGGAATATAGAATGCAGCTTACACTTTGTGTCAAAGTGTAAAAAAATTTCGATTGGGGTGATTCCTAAAGCAGAGCAAAGCATTGTTGTTGTTCACTTGAACATTAAAAAAAGTGCAGGGGGCAAAGTTATTTTAGACTTTTCTTTTTTTTTTTTTTTTCCTTAAGAAAGCAAAAATGTTACTAATATATAGTTTTGGAGTTGACAGTTTCTGAACAAACCCATTTTTTGTTCCCTTTTTGTGTCATGAAGAGAAAAGAGTGATCACAAAGCAAAGGTATCGATTTGAGTTCAGATAGCCTTTTCAAGTTGCTTATTCACTTTTGAAACAAAAAGCCATTTTAAGAAATAAAAGCATCAGTGTTAATATTGTGTCATCTCCAGCAAACGATCACCTTTTCCTTTGATCAGACTGTCCCCTCAGTTAGTGAATAGGGTCAGTCATTGCAGCTATATTGCTCAGCGATGGCAAACTCTTTGCCAGAAAATTTTTCCAAGTTCTATTTGTAGTGCAATTATCAACAGCTTTAACATTGCCCTGATTTATTGCTTCTAAACTTCATTGTTTTTCTACAACCTCATTACAGAATTATTTGTGAAAGGAGGAAATGTGTCTTATTACCTCCTAATCATTTTAAATATAAACTGTCTGGGTGTTTTCCAGCTAATATATCAAATTATCTCACTCTTTGAAAGGTTTATACCAAAATATGAGTGCACCTAATAGTAGATAATTAATTATATTAATCATAGCTAGTAATTTCAGGTGGCTGTCTGAATCTGACACATACTAATGCATCAGTTTAAAGGATGCCAAGCTGCCTTGCTGGAATGTAATAGGAGAGAGGTTGTCTACCATATCACCTCCATTTCGGAATATATATTATATAGGCCAGTCATTTTTTAATGACAAAATTGTAATGATGGTCTCTGAGCAATAACAACCTTCTAGAATTACTTTCTCCTTCAGTATGCATGTGTAAACTACTGCCCAGGGAATTCAGCATCTAGCAAGCAAACCAACTTCAGAGGAACTGCCAGGCCATGTAACTTGGCGAAAACAGGTGAGATGAGCAGAAGAGGTGACATATTGCAGTGGCTCACCTGTGACTTGTGCATAACTCCTGCACATCCCTGTCAAACCATGGTGTCTCTCTCATTTGGGACTGAGGAAGCATGATATTGGATGTGATCTGACTTGACCCTCTCAGAAATGCCACTGCACTTTACATGAATTCTTATCTCAAAGCAAATTTCTTTCATGAACTCTCTGTACCTTTCATACCAGAGCATTGGAAAATGTCATTAAAGTGTTGTCCCAAACAGAGTGGAGCAATGACAGCCTATAAAGTTTAATCTGTCACCTCTTTCTGTGCTGAAGGAAGTAAAATCTGAAATCATGTAATCATTCCCCCAAGGGTATATTATTTATTCATAGTCATTAGACCCTTCTGCATATAAAAGATATGTAAAGAGGACAGCAATTAGATCTCAAGACAAGTGCACATGAATAATGTGTTAATTTAGCCATCTTTTTCCAGGTTCAGAATACAGAAAGACAAATTCTCACTTTCTCAAATGAACTTGCTATGAAAATTAATGACTATTTTTACCAATATTTAGCTTTACAGACTGATTTTATATACTCAGAGGCTGAGCTGTGCAGCTGACTCAGGTAATGCACATCTCTTTCTCAAGCTGCTTGTGAATGTACACAATCATTGCCAGCACAAATACTGTCACGTACAAACCTCATCTCTAAATTCACTTTCCATAGACACTAAAAAGCAATTACTTGCATATTTCCAGGAAGGAGAATGAAACTTGCATAAGCACAGATGAAACGAGTTAATTTCTAATTCTTAAGGGAAATTTACTGATAATTTGTTCTGTTCACCAGGGCCCTCATGAAAAGCAGAGGGAAACAATGTGAATCATCTAGCAATGTTTTCCTACTGCTTTTCATATATGCATACTAAATGAAGACAGATCTGATTGTAAATAAACATCCTCAGAGTATTAACAGCTATTTGTGAGTGGTCTAGCTACTTAGAAAGTCAAATAGTGATTTCGGAGAATGTATTTCACACGGTAGATGAGGTAGTATATGAAAATAAATAAAAAAAGTTACTGTGATTTGGCTGGTGACTGGGGCCTATTAAATTGCTATAACACAATTACTTGTGATCCCCTGGTCTTTGCTGAGTTCTCAGCCTGCTCAGTAGAATGTAACTCCAGGAGCAATCATTTTTTCGGCTCTGAGCCATGAAAAGTTATGGATATGTTGTGGGGGATTTTTTTGTTTGGTTTGTTTGGGGTTTTTGGTTTGGTTTGATTTGGTTAGGTTAGTTGGGGTTTGTTCATTTTGGGTTTTTGGTTTTTTTGCCATAAATGTGCAAATGTTAGACTCACTTGAGAATTCATGGCCATAGTGAGACTAATAATGTCTATTAAATGAATGCTCAGTCCTTGAGAAATCTGGGCTATGAAGTAGTCAGTGCCCTGTGGATAACTGAAGAGAAGGTCTCAGATGAGAATGTTTTGCAAGAGAGATGAGGACAGGAAGGTGATGATGGAGAAAACAGAAGAATGAGTGTGGATGACACGTAATCTGATAGAGGTAAATCTAGTGAAAAAATTATGTTCTTGGCTTGCTCTTTTCCCCAAATCAAAGTAAAAACAATTGTGGTTTATGGTTTGGATGTACAAAGAGTTCAAAATGCCAGTTTTGTCTGCCTTCGTTTTTTTGCAGCAGTTTTTCCTCTGTGCGTTTGGCTGCTTACTGTCTGGCCATTGACATGTTCTCCAGTTAGCTTGGACAAGAAAAATGGTGTCTGATGAGTTCTGGGTTTATGCTGAGATGGTAAGTGCCCTGTTTGCCCTATGTGCTCTGTTCCCAGCTCCATCACAGTTACTGTGCGTTTCTTACTGCTGACCCTGTGCAGGCAGCAGTACCCTCGGCCATCTGTCACCCCACACGAGCTGATGAAAGGGGATTGCAGGCAATGGCTCACTGGCAATGGGAGATGAGTAACTGGGCATGAGCAGAGGAAACACAGCTGTGGAGGGGTTTATTGTCATTAGATTGTAGAGGCCTGTGACAAGGTTTGGTGCAAAGAGTTGTCACCACAATCTGGCTCTGGACCATATCAGTATGGTAAGAGACATTTCTCGACAAACAGATCTTCATCCAGGTCATGGATAGAGTAGGCAAAGGAGAAAATGGCATATATAGAGAGAGCGGACAATTTTCTAAAAGTTTAATCTTTCAGTAAGTACTCAGTTCTTTTTCTGGGGTCAGTTTAAAACAGCAACAGGTTTTCCTTTCTCTTCTCGGCAGAAAGCAGCTCCTTTTTGTTTTCTGACTCAAAACACTTCAGCTTCTGCCTTGTCCCTTTCATATAATTTCAAGGAAGAGCTTTGGACGCCTATGCCAAGCACACATCAGTGTGAGCAGTTGCTTTGTGCTAAAGCACCTGGTTGTGTCTGTTATGCTGTCTTCCTACTCAGCACTTTTATTTTTATCTACCTAACAGGACTTGTTTTCTCAGTTTATTCATACCCTACTGAAATGCATGGAAAGTGTCCTGTTTACTTCAACAAGCTGTAGATTTGTGGTGTAGATTTACCCTCGATTTTATTTAGGCCAAGAATTCACCCTTAGGATCTGAACTAGTTTGGAATCACTGTGATTTTGCCATGAAGGGTTTCACTTTTGAGATGAATGGTTTGCTCAGGAAGTGGTATTTTTTTACTTCATGCGTTTGTAACTCCAACCAGGAGAGATCATGCTAGTGTGGGCTATTGTAGACTGTGTAATCAGGCAAAATAGAGGTGCTCCTTAGGAAGGTTCTGCTTTTCTGTTCTTCTCATAACAACACTCCGGGAGAGTGTTCCAGGAAAGTGCGACCTGATCTGGCAGCTGCTGATGATTATGTTAGGAAGTGCCTACAGTCTCTTGATTAGGGCAATCATTCTTTTCATCTAAATTAAAGGGCCTTTTAAAAGTTTCCATCTGAGGTCTGCAACTGTCTTACGACTGAGTTCATGTGGTTAGGCCTCACTTGGTGATTAAACTTCATCCAGCCTTTGAAAGCTGTAACTTGAAGTCACAAAACCACAATGGAGCTTTGAGCGTATCTCTTGCCCTGTATATTTAATTGTATTCATTGCTTTAGGTGAAGCTAAATTAGTTAGTGTGAAGCACTCTGAATTCCTCAGCCAGAAATGAAAACTGAAGTTATGAAACTGCTGCATTAGTCTTCAACAGAAAATCAATAAATACTTTATAAAAGGAGTAGCTGGGTCTGATAGGGATCTCATACCACAGTAAGGAGATTTGAAGGAGTTTTTCAGATTGGCAATTTGAGAACTGTTAGTGTGACAGTCTATTCCTTGCCTATTTGAAACCTGAAAAAATTAATAAATTTAAGAAGATATGTGTCAAAATTAGATTTTTTTGCCTCTTATTATTTATAAAACCTGTTTCCGCAGGACATTGCATTGTCTATTTCCACACATCCCTACAAAATACATCTCCAGCTTCCTCAAGGAGCTGGCACTTAACCAAATCATGGATATCTCCAATATGTACCAATACTTTTTTTGCAGATCCACAGCTGTCTATTTTTGCAGATCCACAGCTGGCTTGTCCTGGTGCATCTACCTCACAAAGTAAAACAAAGACAAAATACTGTGTCACACTGGAAGCAGCCCCAAAAGAAGCAAGGCTGTTAAAACTCAGCATAAATGTTACAAGATTAGCAAGTTCCTCTGACCTGGAAGCAAATGTAGAGAGTGACCTTGTTCTGATCAAAGGCTTGAAACCAAAATAACTTCTGGGCACCACTGCACTTAATGAACATGTCACTAAATAAACAACCTCAAGGGCCTCACTTTCCTAAAGAAGTGTCATTTCACACTCCTGTGCTGTCCAAGTGGGGTTTTGTAACTGCTGACAAACCCACATAGCCTTTAGCTGAATCACACTTGCTTTTCCTCAATGCCATTCAAGGCCAGCAAGATGCCAAATACAATTAGCCACTTCTGCATCCCTGGTTTCTGGAGGCTGGAAGACAGCAAGAAAAGGATTGCTGTGTTTTAGATTTGTTTAGGCTTAAAGGCAGTGAAGTGACCTGAGAGAAAGGTGGACTGGGGCTCGGGTGAGCTGGAATGCACTCTGGTGAGGAGGGTGCAGCACCAGGCAGGGTAAGCTGATAATCGATGGTCACTTTTAGAATCTTCAGAGGAGATGCAAGGAGGCAGAGATTGTCTCTGAGTTGGAGCAGAATGCTTGGAGGGTAACCAGGGGCTGGGGTACTAGCTAAAGATATATCTTCTCCAGTGGCCTTTCACTGAAACAACACATAGTCCCATGAAAAAAAATCCAGTTCCACTGGAAATGATTGTCAACTGGTTGTCGAATCTACAGTAATGTCTATGAAAACCTGCCTTTAATGTCTGAGTGAGCAAACTTCTTCAATTGATTACTCCTAACTATAGACAGAACACACTCATGATATTGTTACCTGTACTATAGAAAAAGCTTTAGGATAACAATTGAAAGGATGCTCCAAACCCAGGCTAATCCAGGCTCTCTTTCTCAGTGCCTTTCACATGAGGCTGTCTCTGACAACCTCTGTATTGGGTCCCCTATGAACGGGGCAAGAAGAGTATTTTTAAAATGATCCATTCATTTAAATCAGATAATCTGTATAGCGTCCAGTGATAGATTCTTATGAGCAGAGCCCATGTGTGAGCTCTTGCCCTCTCTTCTCTCTCCACACAAAACAGTGAGAATATATTTAGGGAACAGAGCTGTAACCTTCTGGGTGCCTGAGTGACTGTTTAGACAATCTCCTTGTTTAGATATTGCTGACCTTGTCTAATGCATTTTTAGAGCCACTCAGTGATTGAAAGACTGCAGTGGGAAGTCTCGATCACTGCCCACTCCATGCCATCATCTTCATACATGGCATTCTGTAGCTGAAGTCATACTTGCTACAAATTATTACTGATTTCCCTTTATTCTTTCACTGAGAACATGAAATACAAGTTTTTTGCATATTTGAAGACTGCTGTCATACTTGCCCATAATCTCACATCTTTCTGACTCTTCCATAGGTCATGCATACCCTATTTTGTTTGTTGTTGTTTTTGTTTTTGGGTTTGGGGATTTTTAATCTTCTGCACTCTGAAATTTTTCAGAAATATTTGTTATGTGTGGTGCCCAGAGCTGGTCACTGATTTCTAACTCAGATTTCCCTGCTACTAGTTATAGTGGAATAATGATGACTGATGTTTTACATGTGTTATACGTGGGAGATAATTTAAAAATCATAATTTATTTTGTAGCAGGAATCAATGATATAATCAAAGAGTGGGCTGAACTGGAAGAGACCTTCAAAGATCATGTAGTTACAATCCTCCTGACAAGGACATCTTTCACAAGATCAAGTTGCTCAAAGCTCCATCCAACATGACCTAGAACCATTCTAATGGTGGAATATCCCCAATTTCTCTAGGCAACCTCTTCCAGTGCCCTGCTATCCTCATTGTAAAACATTTCTTCCTTATGTGCAATCAGTTTAAAACCATTGCCCCTTGTCCTGTCACTACAGGCCTGGGTAAAAAGTCTCTCTTGATCTTTCTTATAAGCCACCTCTGCATATTGAAAGGCCAAAATAAGGTCACCCTGGAGCCTTCTCTCCTCCAGGCTGGGCAAACTCAACTCTCTTAGAAGAGGTTCTCCAGCCCTCTGAGCAACTTCATGGCCTCCTCTAAACTCACTCCAACAGGTCCATGTCCTCCTTCTGTTGGGATCCCACAGCTGGACAGAGCACTCCCACTGGGCTCTCACAGAAGTGGGGTAGAGAGGCAGAATCACCTCTCTTGACCTGCAGGCCACACTTTGTTTTATGCAGCCCAGGATAGGGTTGGCTTTCTGAGCTGCAAATGCTCCTGGCCAGTTCATGTCTAATTTTGCATCCACCAGCACCTGTGCCGGTTTCAAACCATTCATCGTCCAGCCTGTATTGATGTTGGGGATTGTTCTAACTCAGGTGCAGAACCTTGCACTTGGCCTTGTAGAACTTCATGGTGTTCACATGTTCCCACTCCTCAGGCCTGGCCAGGTCCCTCTGGATGACATCCTTTTCCTCAAGAAAATAAACTACAGTGCTCAGCTTCATGGTCTATAAGCTTGCTGAGGGTGCACTCGACCCCACTCACTATGTCACTCATGAAGATATTAAATAGGTCTGGTCCCAGTAAGTACCCTTGAGGGATATCACTTGTTACTGGGTGGTGAATATACTATTGTGTTGAACACACCTAATTTACTGAAATATTCCTATTTGCTAATTATATATTGGACTCTTATCCTCTTCTTACAAATACTAGATTCACTTAACTAGTATTTGAATTCTTTTGTGATTTATTTTTTCAGGTAAGAACTAGAGCTACATTTCCCTTTGTTTGGTTGTGGGGGTTTTTTAAGTTGTTTTATTTTTATTTTTTTTTACTACTGATGTGTTTGTACAATCCGTTCTGATTGCCTTTCTTTATTCCATGAAATCAGCGTGTGATTGTGCTGTTTGGCCTTTCTGACTGTAATTTTCATGATTACTTTGGGGAGGAGAAGGGCAAATCATGCTGTTACTGAACAGATTAGATGTATGCCATAGTGTCACTCTTCTAAAAGGATTATTCTGTCCAGTCATCTTTTATATACGTGGCTATAATGAAAAGGTTTATCATTTGACTTTATCACCTGAGAGATTATCTCATGTCTACAGTATCTTACTCCACCTCTAAGAAACATGGCAATTTATCTGCTGCTGAAAATTTTGTCTGGGAGGATAAGTGAACAATTTTGGTGTCTTGATACCAGAGATTTCAACTATTACTGATTTACATGATCACTGCCTTGATGAAATACTGTAGCCAAGATTTGTTTTAAGATATTTGTATAATATATAGATGGTAGTAATAATTCTGCACTGAGCCATCCTTTTAACAACCACAATCAGTTATTCCCTCTGACACAGGAAAGTTATAAAACATTAGCTGAAGGCTGATGAGTTATGAAACACACTGACTCATTAGATACATGAACACTGCAGAAATTTGGGAACAAATTACTTTACTTGCAATGATAATTAATAATATTTATCTTTTTTCATCCTGAAATATTTGAAGGCATTTCTTAGACATTCAGTAGCCAACATAGAAAATGTGACACAAAAATCAACTGTATTCCCTCAGGAGTAAATGAAGGAATTGCAGGTTGCTGAAGGCAGAGTTACATTACAGCTGATGATTAGCAATTGTCACAGGAGCCATACACAAGAAATCACTATCCTAGCTCAGCTGATAATGTTCTGTTTTACTTTAGGCAAGTTTTCCAACATATCTGCCCTAATGTTCCTACTATTTACAAAATACCTAATGTTGAAAGCCATGTAGATGCCCTGAAGGGCTGCCAGCATAACCAGAGCTTATGGCTCTCTTGCTGTCTTTATGTAAACAGTATGTCTTCATCAGTATGGGCTAAGAGTATATCGTTAAGGCACAGCTTGTAGGATTTAATATTTCCTCAGCACTATACAAACATGAACTCATTATCTTCATCTCTCACAAACTGGGTGGCTGATTGTGTGATCTCTTCCAAAAGTCAAGAAATTAAGGTGGGAGGCAAAGCACACTAATTAAGTTACCATATGAGACAATATAAAGTGGCATCAGCATCTTTAAAAGTTGGTCTTGAGTTTCTAGATGATCAATGAAGGGGGTGATTCATGTAATCCTAAAGTAGATACCTACGTTTGGTTAAATGACTCATTCTATGCTTCACTGAATCTGTGGACTTGTTTCTATTAACTATAACAGGAAGACAAGAAACTTGCTCAGGTGTCAATGGTTACATTGCTGGACACCAGATTCCGTTAGGTAAGTTTTGGGGAGCTAGGAAATACAAACTCTCCCCTAAAAGTCATAGGGAAATACAAATAACACACACTGGAACAGGCTCCCCAGGGACGTGGTTACAGCACCAAGCCTGTCAGAGTTCAAAAAGTGTTTGGACAGTCCTCTTAGGCATATGGTGTGATTCTTGGGCTTTCCTGTGCAGGGCCAGGAATTGGAGTCAATGATCCTTGTGGGTCCCTTCCACTCAGGATATTCTATGATTCTCGGGTACTTTCAGATCCCCATTAAGACAATGAAAATCAAACTGCTCTAACACATTTGTTAGAATCAAGCTAACTTCAGTAAAACGTGCATAAAATTGCCTTTCTTCTTGCCATGACAAGCCATCCCTTCCCTCTAAGAATGAGCTGTAGTCACAAACCCCAGAAATAATCCTTTTGCCATGAGTGTCACCTCTCTGCTTTGAGTACATGTGAGAGAGCACAGTGAGTACTGTGGAGAAACCATAGGGCAAATCCAGCAACCTGCTATCTAAGGCTGTCACATGGAAGGGGACTGCATGAATGATGGAAAAACACAAGTAGGATGGCATATTTAGTTGTTTACTATGGATCCCAGATTTCAGAGATGTGACTGCTTTTCTTCATTGACTGCACAGAAAGTTGGTGTCTGATAGTCTGCATCCTGCACTGCTTTCCTAAACATACCCTTGTCAGGACTCTGAGGAGATTGCACAACGGAAGTGACTCCAACTTTTGTTTGTCATATTGATAATTATTCTGGTGTTTGGATTAAAAAAAATGCATACCATAACCACGTCTTTAGAGACTGTGCATCTTAGAGACCAACAAATATGTGAACTGATGGCTCTTCATTACAAAAGAATTGGAGAAGAAATAGGAATAGAAATTAATTGAATTTCTATTCATAGGATGCATTTCTTTTTTAAAAAGAAAAAGGTGCTATGTTTTAAAACACTGTCCATTTTTAAGGTGCATTGCAGATGTATTTTGGGGAACCACATTAAATGCTTCCAAGGTTTTCTTGGGAGCATATGGTTAATTAAAAAACAAACTCAGTAAATGATGACACAAACAGAATATCAGTAGCTAGCACTTACCCCATCTATCAGACACAGGCTGAAGCATAAACATGGGGGTATATTAGCAGTTATTGATGCCATCTGGTCTTTTTTCTATTGTGATTGTGTAACAGTTTCTGCATTTTAACACAGCCACGTTGGAGGGAATTGATAGTGAGAACTAACAGCCGTCCAAGCACGGGAAATTTAAACACTTAATGATGCGGAAAATGCATGAGAAATGAGGTTGGAAGTTTGGCATCCCAGCTCATAAACAAAAGGTAGCAGCAACCACCACAACAACAAACAACACATCTGTCGATTTAAGCACTGAAGTTTTTCCACCTAGGAAAAGCAATTACCATCTAGAGATCTGAAACAGTATAAACCACCAGGACCTAGAAACACATTGAAGAAGAAGGACAATTTATCCAAGATTTCAGCTCTTCCAAGGTTTCTGCAGGAGCATGGAAGATGCACAGAGGGCTGAGGGCTGAGGGGCTGGAAGCTGTACACAGCAAGTACATCTGCAAAATGGACTGCCTAAAGTGAGCTGACTGGATTTAAAGAGGGTAGATTTTGATTGATATTAGGAAGAAAATCTTTGTGGTGAGGCACTGGAACAGGTTGCTCAGAGAAGCTTTGAATGCCCCATTCCCAGGAAGTGTTCAAGGCCAGGTTGGATGGAACTTTTTGCAACATGGTCTAGTAGAACATGTCCCTGTCCATGGCAGAGGGGTTGTATTAGATGATCTTTAAGTTCTCTTCCAACACAAACCATTCTATGATTCTACAATTTGACATTTTTACAGTGTGTTGACAGGGCATAGTTATAACATGCAGAAGGCTGAACTTGTAAATCCATGCACAGTTTTTGTTCCTAACAAATCTCCTTTCCAGTAGGACTATAAGCATATAAACTCTAAACCTGGGAAGAAATATAGGATACAGCTATCTCTGCCTGGGGAATATTTTTAGGGGTGAAAATGTGAAAGTATGTTATTTCAGGATGACAATATTTTTTTTTGCCATTTAAAGAACAATATTAAGTCAAAACCATTAAAAAAAAATTCGACAGACTCATCAGCTACAGCAACCAACAGTGACAGCCCTTCAGAATGGTCTCTAGATGGTGGCTAAATGCAAGAACCTCTGATATAAAAATCTGCCCTCACACTTAACACCTACCCTCCAGGCTGTCCTAGACTCTCCTGTTACAGCTCTCTCATCCTAAGTAGTAGTGAAATATTAATTGAATTAGCAATTTAGTATTTTTCCCCTCTATCTGAAGGCTCTGAGACTCTGGTTTTGACTTGAATTTCTATTTTGGAGCTGAAGAATCCCTTCTAGCCAAAGTTCAGGAAAAGTCTTGTAGTCATATGAAAAGTTGCAACAAATGGTAATTTTACGACAAAATCCCCATGCTACCAGAACATTTCCAAACAAGTCCAAATCCTCCCTGGATGTCTAGCATTTCTGCACTGATGTGAACAGGATAGAACTTGGGAACCCTGCAGCATCTCTGCCAAATTTCCTTAGTGATCTTGCATGAGTCACTTAATCCTTTGTGCTTTGCTTTTTATCCCATCTCATCTAGGATTTTTGTCATTCTTTCTGTTGTAAGATGAATGGCAGAATCATTTGGGGAGGGGGCTGGCTGATGATATTTCCTGTAGCTAAAGACTGTGAAAGAAAGACTTTCTCTCTTTTTAACTGCTCTGTAAACTTTGGTTGCTCTGAAAGTTTTGATGCTTCTATTGCTCATCATCAGCTTATCACAAGTTTGCCATGTCATGTCCAAAGAATTTATCTTTTCATTATTTTCTCTTTCTTTCTACACATATTTCTGAAGGAAAAAATAAACACCTGCTGTTCCTGTCTATTTTCTGCAGCTAGAGAAAATGAGTCATTAGTTCAGTGGCACTTTCCAGCCCACTTACAGAATCTGTGAACACTGACCTTACCCTGTGGTGTTTTAGGAGAATGTCCAGTCACAGAGTAAGATAAATAACAGATTTCATTAAAGGGAACAACTTATGGTCTTTTCTGCTATTAGTAAATGTGGGAGTGTTTACAGATCATGTTATCTCTTCTTTTTCACTCATGTAACCCTAAGAATGTTTTCATGCAGTGATCTACATAATGAATTTGATCCAAATTACAATAAAATTGCTATTATCAGTTATTTCATATGAAACCTGTGAAAGCATGTGGTGGGCTGTTGTGTCTCCAGACCTTGGGGACCACACGATTGTAGTCACTGGTGCCAAAGCCACTGGTAGCAAAAGGCTATGGACAGAGAGGTTCCTGCATACTTCTCATCTCCTTGCTGGTCAAACCAAAGCAGTCCTGAGTGCAGCCACTTAACCCTGGAATTCCCCAGTGCCTGGTAGAGTCATATCTGCATAAGAGATATCAGGCAGATCAGGGTAATTAAATGCTTAGAACCAGCCTCTTTATGAACAAAGGCACTCTAGGATGAATATCCTGAAGCCTTTACATCCCCAATGACTAAAGTGTTCTTGTTTGTAGGTGAGGTATCAGTGTCTTTGGTCTTTCTCGCAGTTGACCAATTTCTGTATCAGATTTTTCTCTTTCAGCATCTTTTCTTGTTTGTTGTTTCTTTTGTGAGAAAAGACCAAGTATTATCCAGACACAGATTCTTCCCTAGCTCTGGAAGCAGATACTGAGCACTAAAGCCAAAGCTGTACATGACCTTGTGCTAGAAAGGCGAACCAAAGCCCCCTAAAGCCAAAAACACCTTGCAGCAGTTTGCTTCAAGCCTTGAGGAAAAAGTGACCCACAGAAACAGGCAAAACTGGGAAACTACATTTATTCATAGCATGAAAATGGTGGAGTAGAAGCAAACATGCTAATTTCCACTTAATCATTTCACAATATGTCATTACACTGTGCAATTCAACACAGGAAAGTGTCAGCCCAAAACCAATAAACTCTTGTTGTGCTACCCTCTTTCTTAAACTTTAAGAAGAGCTCAGCACACCTGTTTGCCAAGGAGAAAAGCTGCAATTACTGCTGAGTGACTGTTTCTGTAGCTGAGTGGATGAGGCAGACCCCAGCGATTGCTCACCACACTCAGTTGATGTCTGCATCATTCACAAACTGCAGATTTGTTCACACTTGACATTCTTTCCATATCACTCCACTGAGGGTTTGACTGTAACAGCAAAACTACTTTGCAGTTTTAAGAGATGTCTCCCCACTGTGCTTCACAGTCCTCCACAGATACAAATTAATTCAGCTTCACAGAACTGCTGGTTTAAGACCTTATCCCATGAGTTAAATGAAGAAGAATTTTTTTTCTGTTTAAAAAAAAAAAAGAACAGGCTTGGGACTCTGGAGACTCAGAGACATAGGACAATATGATACTTCAAATAGTAAAAATTGCAGAAGGTATCTGTTACACAAC
Source organism: Sakesphorus luctuosus (assembly GCA_013396695.1). Taxonomy (NCBI): domain Eukaryota; kingdom Metazoa; phylum Chordata; class Aves; order Passeriformes; family Thamnophilidae; genus Sakesphorus; species Sakesphorus luctuosus. Next base: position 72,295 of record VWZD01003870.1, on the reverse strand, counting down.
ATACAGATTACATTCTCTGTCTGCCCATGCCTATATCTGCTGGGAGTCAGTCAGCTGCTCTTTACAAAGATAGGATTCTTGTTTGCATTAAAATTGTGTTGGAAGATTACTATATTTTTAGAAATGCTTCATCTGTCTCTCAGTTATATCTGCTTGTTTGCTGTTAGTATGAATACTACAGAGCCTGTTCAGATGTGGAATAGTTAGGGGGATTTGATCCTTCCTCTTTTATTCAGCCAAATGTTTTAATCCATCCTCAGAAATTTCATTTCAATCCTTATTCCCATGGAATGAAACAACTCAGGTAAGTAAACACTGGCTTAGTTTATAAAAATGGTCTGGCAAAATTCATTAAGGGTTTCTGTGTCTGTCCTACAGCTGTGAGATTTTCACCTAAGGTCAAGGCATGGGATATTACTGTTTATCATCAGCTGAGATGTAGATGCTAGGTATGCATATATTCTACAACAGTAGGACAGAATTTTCTTTTAAATCACCACTGTGAGGGATTGAGGCAAAGCCATATGACAGAATCAGAGAATAGCCCAGGTTGGAAGAGACCTCAAAAGATCATCAGGTCCAACCTTTCATGTAAAAGAAAGCCTAGAGAACATCTAACACACAATATAGTCACATCTTGAAGACCATCAAGGATGTGAGCTCTACCACATTCCTGAGGAAATTGTTTCGGCAGTTGATTGTTGTCAGTGTAAAATGTTTGCCTCTAATGTCAAGATGAAATCTGTCTCAGTGCAAGTTGTCCTCATTGACCCTTGTCCTCTTCTTGTGACTCCTTGTGAAGAGAGAGCCTTCATCTTTTTTCTAGTTGCCCTTTTAAGTACTGGAATACCGTGATGATGTCACCCCTGAGCCAACCCTTCTCCACAGTGAAAAGACCTGACTCCTTCAGACTTTCCTCACAAGACAGGCTCTCTAGTCCTTTGATTATCTTTGGACCTTCTTGAGTCTGTCCATGTCTTTTTTGAATTGTGGAGACAAGAGCTGGACACAATACTCCAGGCCTGGCAAGCACAGAATGTGTGGATTACATCTCCATCCCTGTGGATGCAGCCCAGGATCCCATTTACCCTCACTGCTGCAGCAGCTTCACTGCCAACTCATGCTCAGCTGCTTGTCCACCAGGAACCCCAGGGCCCTTTCAGCAAGGTTGCTCCCCATTCACACAGACCCTGTAAAGGGCTCTTTGACTATGTCATCCCAGGTGCAGGAATTTGCACTTGCCTTTGTTAAACTTCGTAGTTTTCACTAACCCACTCTTCCAGCCTGTCCAAGCCTCTCTGTGGGAGGACTCTTCCTTCCTTCTGATGTGTTCACCTCACCATCCAGTTTGTTGTCCTCAGAAATCTTGATCAGGATGCTTTCAACCCTGACATCCAGATCATTTGTGAAGGTGTTGAACAATGTTGAGCACAACCAGAGGACCCCACCTGTGACAGGCTGAGATTCTGAGTAAAAACATTATCTACACCACCTGAGTGAGGTCTGATAGGCAGTTTCCTACCCACCTCACAGATCATCTCCAGTCTGTGTCTCACCAGTTTGTCTAGGAGGAAACTGTGGGAGACTGTGAAATGCTTTGCTGTCCAGGTAAACACTAGCCAATGGTCTCCCCAAGTCAACAGAAGGTAAAATTTTGTTGTGGAAGGTGACTAGGTTAGTATGGCATAACTGGCCTTTGGTACATCTGAGGTGGCTGGTCATGCTGTACAGCGATGGACTGAATGAAAGGAGCTGTGGTGAAATTCATCTCACATGACTTTAAGTGTTGTTGAAGTCAGGTAAAAATCATTTCTATCACTGAAGGTTTTTCCTCCATGTGGTTCTATGTGAACAGTCATTTTCTTCTTTCTTTATGTGGATGACTCTGAAAAGTATATTTTCACATTTCCAGGGATAAGTGAACTAGAAGATTGATAAGTGAAAGATAGTGTGGGAATGGTATCTCCCTATTGGATGGAACTTGAAATAATATGGTTTATTTAATAATGTACTGGATGAAGTTTTAAAGCAAAAATTCTAACTGACATTTAGAAAATAATAAAATAACATCCTTCAGTTTACAATGCTAAAAGTTATGAAATTCAGTGGGCATAAAATCACTCATTATTCAAACAGTGTAAGGGAAACACCTTGTTTTCTTAAATCTCTTCATATATGTAAGTTTTTAATAAGGATGAATTTATTATAACCTGAATAAATGCATACAGCTGGAAAAATCCAGGCGTGAAATGTCTTTTGATTATCTCAATGTGACCAGTCAAAAAATAGGAACATTATATTTCTCTTGGGCACTGCAAGGAAGTATAGAAATCTTAGTGCTTCCACCAAACTTTTTAATCTTCTTTTGTCTATACATAAATGCTAATGATTTTTCTGAGCTCCCAAATCAAGTCAGTATAACAGCTGAACTAGACCACAGCTCCCAGAATCCTGGTATAAGTGCTCAGCTAGGAATGCAACGAGTCTCTGAATAAGTTATTATTTTAATAGCAAAATCCTCTTAATGGAATTGGTATATTTTTTAGTTCTTTGATAATGTAAACAACTTTTCCCTTTTCCAGAACATCCCTAGTCATTGGGCTCTCTCTGATCAAAAATGTCAATTCATATTACTTTTAAAAATTGCTGATGTCTTCTGTCGCAGAGACTTATAAATTAAGTGAGCCAAATAATACACTCAAATGAAATTTATTTTACAAAACCAGTTAAAGCTCTGTCAATATTGATGGATTACAGTTTCAGGATGTCAAATGGAATTGCTAGTACACAACTGAATTCATAATTCCTAAGCTTTAGAAGGGTAACCCAGAATGTGCAATAGCTTATCCAGTAAGGTGAGGGCTCTCAACTTCCAGGAGTTGTCTTGGGCAGCATCCTGACCCAAGGGGAGAGTCAGGAGACCTGGAAGGTTATTTGGTCAATAAAAAGTTGGCATGTATGTCCATTTCACTACAAAACAAAGACAGAATAAATCAGTGAAAGCTGTAAAGGCAAGATGGTAAGAAGTCAAGAAATACAAGGCATACATAATGGGGGAATTAATTCCTGACTTGAATGGTGTTGTCAATGGCTCAGTTGGGAAGTGGAGCTATTGTGCTTTATAGGACATATTTGTTGACTTTTCTTATGCTATATTGTGCATGATGTAACATCAGTATTGTTTTTCTGTTTAAACAATTGGAACAATAACCATAAAAAGAAAGGTACTTTTGAGAGATTTCAAAGTGGAAATGCCCTTATCAATTCAGCAGATCCCTCTCAAGCCTTTCACTCCTGGGATTCAGAATTGCAGACATGTGAAGGCTAGTGGTGTACTCCACCCAAAAGAAGCACAGAAACCTGAACAGCTGAAATGTAGCTAAACATAGCTAAAGCTGCTATTCCTCTATAAGTGTTTTGTACGAAACTAATGCCCTTTACTCAGCTCATCTCAGCAGTCAGGTCTCTCTCACTGACTAAGGAATCATGATTGGGCTCTTAGACAATACAGATTCATAATTAATGAATTAAAGAAGCCCAGAACCACATTTTTTAGTGGTATGGAATAAGATCATCACAAAGGGACCTTCAGAAAATGTCATGTGTTAGAAGACATGTTTCAGCACCCAAGTGTCTGGTACAGATAAGGTACATAATTCTCTGGGGTTTCTCAGGGTTACTGATTTGATTGGCAAGAAGGACCATAGAAATATAAAATACTGACCATTTCCCCCTCCATCTCACAGGGTATATTGTGTTCTTGCATATGTTTGCACTGTATTGTCCTTACATTCTTAAACATACCAGGCAACTGCCTATTTTACTTGGACATTTCCTGAAAATCATAGAATCATAGAATCATAGAATCGATCGGGTTGGAAAAGACCTCCGAGATCATCAAGTCCAACCCTTGCTCCAACTCCAGTCCATTAACTAGATCATGGCACTCAGTGCCACATCCAATCTGCGTTTAAAAATCTCCAGGGATGGGGAATCCACCACCTCTCTGGGCAGCCCATTCCAATGCCTGATGACTCTCTCTGTGAAGAACTTTTTTCTGATCTCCAACTTAAATTTCCCCTGGCAGAGCTTGAGCCCGTGCCCCCTTGTCCTATTGCTGAGTGCCTGGGAGAAGAGACCAACCCCCACCTGGCTAGAACTTCCCTTCAGGTAGTTCCAGACCATGCTGAGGTCACTTCTGAGCCTCCTCTTCTCCAGGCTAAACAACCCCAGCTCCCTCAGCCTCTCCCCACAGCACTTGTGCTCCAGTCCCTTCACCAACCTTTTTGCTCTTCTCTGGACCCGCTCCAGCACCTCAATATCCTTCCTGAACTGAGGGGCCCAGAACTGAACACAACACTCAAGGTGTGGCCTCACCAATGCAGATTACAGGGGAAGGATCACTTCCCTGGTCCTGCTGGCCACGCTATTTTTGATACAGGACAGGATCCCATTGGCCCTCTTGGCCACCTGGGCACACTGTTGGCTCATGTTGAGCTTCCTGTCAATTAGTACCCCCAGGTCCCTTTCTGCCTGGCTGCTCTCCAGCCACTCTGTGCCCAGCCTGTAGCGCTGTATGGATTGTCTACTATCTCTTGCTCAGGAGCTATCTAAGGGCACCTGATCACGTAGACTATCAAAACAGTTGAAGGACTCAATATTGCCATAAATACTTTTGAAAATATAGTTGCTTTGTAGATTAGCTTGTCCCCACAAGACACACATACCACTGTGCTCACTTACAAAACCCTTCCCTTAACTACAGTAGATTTCCTGACAAGTTTATCTGGGACTAAATTTTACTGTTGGAGAAAATTTACCACAGAAAGATAGAGGTATCTTATGCTGGCACCAATACTCCCTCCCAGACTCTTCCATCTGCTCAGGTTTCAGGAAACAGATGCCAGGATGAATTTCAGACCTGGGATTTGCAGCTGAGTGAAAGAATGGCTTGTGGCAGCAGCAGCTTCCAAATTAAGGAGAAAATGTTTTAAAAATGCAGAGAAAAATAGCCCTTAAACCCAGACTCAGTAAAGTGCACTGGAAACAGAATGATGGGCAGATAATTAATCTGTAAAAAGTCTCTTGCAAAGGCAAAGGAAGAGGACACTACCACACAGGGGAATGACATCTCTCCTGCTAATGGCCTGTGGTTATGTTGGACAAATTAATATGTTGAAAGGAAACATATTAAAAAGGAAAAAAAATACTCAAAGCAAAAGTGGATTTTTTTTAGTTAGAAAATCATTGCAAGGTTAAAATGCTGAGAGCCAATTAAGGGCTGGAACTATTTTGATAGCAGTCCTCACAGGCTTAAAATAGCAAGTTGTTTCTTCCCCTAATAACCAGCTCTGTGTATCACATATGAGATCTTCAGGCAATGAATCTTCCATGCTGGAAATAGTTTGCAGCTAACTTTTTAAAGTAGCATCCTAGTCTTCCACCAAATTTTAAAGCACATTCCTAGAAAGTAATAAATCCTCCATTTATTAGCCTTTAGTATGAGTCCTGGAGGATCCCAACCTGGAGCAGTAAGGTTTGTCTAAAAACCTGTACAATTCGTAGCGTTATTTTCTTGCACTTCAAATCAAGAATCAGGTTCCATGGTGCTTTTTTGTTGTGTTTTGAGGATTTTTGTTTTCTTTTGTGGTGTTTTTTGCCCCCCCAAGTCTTGAAATTCTAATGAAATTATGCAGTAATATCATAAGGAAGCTTCTCTGTATTTAAATTTATAATTGGCAAGTATAATTAGGTACTTCTCAAAGTCAGTTGTTATTTACTTAACATAGCATAATTACTCAAATATATAAAAAATATTTTTGAATAATCAGATTCAAATAATTTTTAATATTATTTAGTTTTATTAATGAGTTTATGAGTGATTTTTTCCTTTCATAATGAGACCATGGATGATTGTTTTCTGCAAGCATTTCTAGCAGTCAGTATTAATATTATATTAAATGTATTAAATGGAAAGTATGGGAAATGTAGATTATAACATAGAAAATATAAATTCTTTCAGAGGAAGCTGGTAAGACTGGAGCATTAAAAAGGTATGAGTCCTTGATTCTCCAGTTATAACAAATACTCGACTGCCATCATGGAGTAGATTAATTCTATAGTGTTAAGAGGACTTCCACATGTGACATCATGAGCCATGGACTATCTAATGTGAATGTCAGAGTGTTTTATTGCTTAAACATTGATCTATAGCTCACTGAAATTCATTGAAAGACTTTTATTGTCATCTGTGAAATTTGAGTTGAACTCAATATTTTCACAATTTGGGGGTTTTTTCCCTCTTCTTTATGAAGCTCCAAGTCAGCCAGAGCCAGTGAAATGTTCCTCTGTCAGGAAGCACAGCTTTCCCAGTGGACTGAAGTCATATTGCTGTCATTGGATTGAAGAGGGAAAAACACAGTAAGGAAGAAGACAGAGCAGTTGTAGGACATCAGAGGGCCAAGGAGTTGCTCAGGGGGCTGGAGCACCTCTCTTGTGAGGTTGAAACAGGCTTAGACAGTTGGAATTGTTCAACAGGGAGAAAACTCCAAGAAGACCTTATTGCAGCCTTTCAGTACTTAAAGGAGGCTTACAAAAAAAGGAAGAATTACTTTTTACATGAGCAGATAGTGACAAGACAAAGGGTAATTGTTTCAAACTAGAAGAGAAGAGATTTTGATTAGATGTTAGGAACAAATTCTTTACCGTGAGGGTGGTGAGGCACTGGAACAGGTTGCTCAGAGAAGCTTTGGATGCCCCCTTCCTGGAAGTGTTCAAGGCCAGATTGGATGGGACTGTGAGCAACCTGATCTAGAGGGTGGCATCCTTGCCCATGGCAGGGAGACTGGAACTACATGAGCTTTAAGGTCCCTCCTGCCCAAACCATTCTGTTAGTCTGTGATTCTCTGACATCCATAGGCTCACAGAGACTGAATTCAGATCCCTGCCATGCCTCAGCCTTAACGTATAACTTTAAGGAAATAATTAATTGTCATATTAACAGATCAGTTTTGTTCTTCTTTTAAACTACCAATGTCATGAAACCAAGGCAGGAAAATCTTATTAAACCTGCTTAGGTTCCAGGTGGCTAAACATTTTCAAGGTGACCCCCATCTGGATTTGGTAGGTGCATGCTCTATTTTCAAGAACAGAAAATAGAGGAGTTTCTAAATATCTTCTGAATTGATACATTGAAAAAAATTACACTGCAACTCTGTGAGGAGAGGATTTGGGGCCCTCATACTACACTTGGTGGAGATACAGTGAGTATAGTCAGTGAAGTCAGGGATGTGATTTTTTTGACCAAAGGTATGCAGCTGCTTTAACATGAAAGGTCCACCCTGTAAAGTCTGTGAGTGAGAATTGAAAGCAGTTTGGTCAGATGTAGGTGCCTGCATTGGAAGCATCCACATTTAATCAGAAGAACTCAATTTCTGAGATGCCCTAATGTTATGCTGCCTCAGGTACTTGCAAGAGAGTCTTTTACTGTGCTTAGTAGTGTGGGACTCTTGTTTCCCAATCAGAAAAAAGGAGTCTCAATGCCTCAGATGCTCAGGAGTACCCATAACTCTCACAGATTACATTTCATTCATTTCAGAGCATGTGGTGTTTATACAACTTCATCCACATGCATCTATGCTGGTCAAGATGAGAGGGTCAACTAGTCTTGGTTTACTGTTTGCATAAATCCAAATTTCAGAAGCATATGAATGATGATGGCTGAGTAAGGAATATTCACCTCAGTATTTTTGCAGTGTACAGAGCCATCCTTAAATGATTTATCAATGTTATCTTCTCAAGGACTTGTTTTGAAGAGAACTGGGAAGATTTCAGGTGACATCTCAGGACAATTCCTATCTAGGTCTAAGGAGTGTGTTCAGGTTTAACATTCAGTTCAACAAAAGCTTTCAGATAAACTTGAGTTCAAAAACCCCCAAATCAGACCTTTCCCAAGTGAGTAGACCTTGTGAGTGAGGCATTGCAGATGCTTTCATTAACCACTCAGGAGAGTTTTGCTCATGACTTTCAGGATCTCAGGAAACAACTTCTCAGTCAGGAGCATTGTCACTTGGTTACATGGGAGCATGAAAATGAACAGATAAAATCCAGTGCTGTAAGACAGTAATTGGAAAAAGTTGATTTTTCAAACTGACCTCTGTAGCCAGGTAGTGCTTTAGAATAATTTACATACATAAAATAGTATAAGTACTGGCAGAATTATGTAGACTATGCTTTAGAGGAAGCAGCACAGCAAACAGATCAGGACTGCAGGAACTTTAAAGGTTGGAGGGGCAAAATTATTAGATTTGATATGGAAATTTATTTCTGGATATTAAATGATAAAGGAGAGTATTTTGTTACATGGCATGTGTGCAGGTCACCTTTCCTTCATTTGACCCTTTGAGCAGCAACCCTTTCAGAGATGGCCACTACAGCCTTGCTTTACAGGTGCCATCCACCATCTCCTCCTCACCTGCAAGAAGCAGCTCTCTCGCTGGCAGAGCAGCTGAACTACAGCAGGGCAGCAGCATTCTTTAACTCATTGACAACATAATTGCACCAGGCCCTGTCAAGATTTATTTATTGTTGATTATCATTCTGTCTCCCCCTCTACTTTCACCTCACATGCCGTTCACTCCTGGTTTCCATGGGGATGCTACACAGTATTAGTCTAACTTTAGATTAGCCTTGTAACCTTGCATACTATAACATTCTTTAGGTTTCTTAGCAACTCGACTGAGTATCCAGATCCCACCTACTCTGCTAGACACTGGAAGAATGAGTTTACCATCCCTGAATATGCACAATGCCTGTGACAAGGGAGAGGACAGTGCCTTGCCTGCATGTGGGAATCCATACCCTTGCCTGTAGATCTGCTGATGTTCACTGAAGTCACCTGAGAATAAAGGGAGTTCTCACACTAATAAGTGTTTCCAGGCTGAAGTCCTGCAAGGATTTGCATTTCAACAGAGATTGTTGGAGGGTTTGGGTTTTTTCTTTTGGTTTGGTTTGTTTTGGGGTTTTTTGTTTGTTTGTTCTTTAGCAGGAACAAAAAGCAGAAGCTGGTGAAAATATAAATAAATTAAATATTAAGAATTTTGAAAAAAAAACTTGACAAAAGTTGAGGTTTGACAAAAGATGGCATGTATATCTGTTTCTATACCAAAGCAGTATATTAGGACTGAACCTCAAAGAATCTTTCAAGCTATTAATTATCTAACCAAGAAACCTGCAGAAGTTGTTATATAGGACCCTGACTGCAAACTATCATTGATATAATTCCATAGGAGTCAACAGAAGAATCAGTTGTAACAATTCAGTCTCACAGAGGTTCCCCATGCAAAGGGAGGAAAGGAGGGGAAATCTCTTGGCAGCAGCATTCATCCATTCATCTCTTGCTGATACAAATCCCAGCACTCCTGAGTGTTAAAAAAAAGACATTTGGAATGGGCAGAACTGCATCAGGAAAATTTGATTAAGTCCTCCAAGCAAGTTGTACCTACAACAGTGATTATGGAGACAATCTCACACTACTTTCTAACTACCCATTTACAGGAGTTGGCAATGAGGCTATGTCCATTTAGTTCAGGCTATTTAGGGATGTATGAAAACTCAGATATTTACAGAAGTAATTGGCAGTCACAGAATAATGGACATTTAAATGGAAACCACAAGGCAGTGTTTACTATTTTAATTTTTTACATTGTGCAGACCTTCCTAAGGTGGACTCAACACAGCATAAGCAACTCTGAGAAATAGCAGAGTATCTAAAGCAATTCAGACAAAATGTTCCTAAAGGAAAGCAACTGGGAATAAGCTTTGTGCATTCGCATCTAGTGCATGCCCTAACTGTCATGTCTCATTTAGTTTTCTATTAGTTCTGTACTTCTCCTCTCCTCTCTAACCTGTGTTCTGTTCTGTAATCTGAAAAAAAAGGAAACAAAATGCTGACAGAGAGATTGTCCTGTTTATCACTCCAGACTTCTGTCTGAGAGGCTACCACACTGGAGGATGCCTCAGGGAACAGAGGCAAGTAGCAGTTCTGCTCCTCTCTGCTTCCTTGTTTGAGCAATAACTGGGACAATTTCTTTGGTACCACTTCTGTAGACAACACACTGTGAACTTACATGCGTTTCACATAGGACTCAAAGGTGGAACCAGGCCAGTTTTAGGTTCTCCTTCTAGCCTGTCATATAGCATTAGATGGCAAGAAACTCTAATATAAACAGAGATTGATAAAATACAATTCCAAATTTCATATCATGCTTCTTTCCCTTTTTTGGGGGTAACAAATTTCATATAGCTCCAATCTCTGTCTCTTCTCTTTGGACTACAGGAAGATGCTTATGTCTACATATGCCTCCTATCCCAACAAAAAGTCAAGCCTGAGTATCCTGACAATCAACTAATTGGTAAATGTCCTCAGGAACAGTGAACCTCAGAGTGCCATTTTCTCTGACTAAAAGAAAGTTCAGAAAAAAGAAGTTATCACCCAAGTAGCTGGCAGGAACTCCCAGGAGTTGCACCAGATATGGGATTTCTCTGTACTTTTTGAAGGAAATGCTATCCTTTTATAAGAATCACATTTTATTAAAGAAAACTGCCATACTGTTTTAGTGTCTCAATTATTAGTCTGGATGGCTTAGGAAAGCAACTGTGAATCAGGGGGATTCTCAGAAATTGCTTGAATTTATTAACAGTTTAGGATGACATTAAATTTCAGTGCGTTGTGCATAATGTGAAGAGAGTTAGGTCATTTCTAAAATTATCCCTACTTTTTACATGCACACTGAAATGCTCCTAATGAAAGCAGTGGGAGTTTTAGCTGAAAGTCTAGATTAAAGGAGAGGATGAAATAAAGCTGGATGGGATCATAATGGCTAATATCAAATCTGAATATTAAGCAATATATCACAGAATCATAGAGGGGTTTGGGCAGCAATGGACCTTAAAGATCATGTGGTTCCAAGCCCCCTGCCATGGACAGGGCCACATTCCACCAAACTGGGTTACTCAAAGCCCCGTCTAACCTGGACTTGAACACTTCCAAGGGATGGGGTGTCCACACCTTCTCTGGGCAACCTGATCCAGCCCCTTACCATCCTCTGAGTAAAGAATTTGTTCCTAACATATCTTCTAATCCTGCCCTCTTTCAGTTAAAAGCCATTTGCCTTGTTGTATCACTACATGTCACTGTCAAAAGTCTCTCTCCATCTCTCTTGTAGTTCATTTAGGTACTGGGAGGTGCTCTAAGGTCTCCTTGGAGCCATCTCTTCTCTAGGCTGAGCAGCGCAACTCTCTCACTTTGTCTTTACAGGTCCTGCATGTCCTTCCTGTACTGATGACCCAAGAGCTGGATGCAGCACTGCAGGTGGGGTCTCACCAGAGCAGAGTAGAGGGGCAAAATAACCTCCCTCAAACTGCTGCACACGCTGCTTTGGATGCAGCCCAAGACAAGTTTGGCTTTCTGGGCTGAAAGTGCACATTGCTGAGTCATTTTGAGCTTTCCATCTACCAACACCCCCAAGTCCTTCTCCCCACAGCTGCACTTAATCCATTCTCCTCCCAGCCTGTACTTGTCCTTGGCATTGCCCAGACCCAGGTGCAGGACCTTGCACTTGTCCTTGTAGAACTTCATGAGGTGCACACAGCCCCACCTCTCAAACCTGCCCAAGTCTCTCTGGACGCCATCCTTTCCCCCTAACCGGTTGGCAGTACCACACAGGTGTGGTATATGTGTACACATACAGAAAGATAGATAATTATTCTTCATCTCATTTCACTGATTTATATACAGTGAAGCTCAGGGCTAATTTACCTTCAAGTTATGTTACAGGAATGCAGACAAAAAAAAAAAAGAATATGCAAAGGGGATATTAACCAAAAGGAAGTGTGCTTATATAACTAACTGGGAATACATCTGAGACATTTGTGAGAAATCATAACTATACCTCAGAATAGCAAAATTTTGTTTGTTTTTCTTATAAATCAAAGCACAGACAAATTATTATTAAAATACTGATTCAAATGCAATACTATTCTCTTATGCTTGAAATAAACTTGAATACTACCAGACAAGACTTTGAGCTTATCTAAACCCTTTTGCAGCTGAGAGTGCTGTTAGTATGACCCCAGCTGACTTAAGCTTAAATTTGTTTGATGGTTGTCTCTGAATCTGAGAGATTGAGAGCATCCACGTGTTCAAACAGTTTGTGTTGATCTGGAAAACCTTAGACAAAGCTCGAAATGTAGAAAAAAGCCAAGTCAGAATTGTTTAATATCTGGGCTGTTTAATATTCAGTACTGAGTCTCTGTCAGCTCTAGTGCTGGAGGGATGATGGCCATTAGAATTGATGAAAACTCAGAGCAAAATCATGTAAATCATTACAAATAGGTGCAATGCACAAAGGAAGTGAAGCTGGTCCTACTTGTTCTGAAACTGTGTGGTTCCCAGTTTTACAATGCAAATGAATGTCATCTGGGCCATTGTCCATTTTAGAATTTTTTTCCAAATGTATTAGGCCTAGGTAGACAGACATCACTTCAGAAAACAGTTTTCCATGGTAATATTTTGCCCTTATTGTAAGTGAAATAAATGAAAGTGCTGTTCTCTGAACACAACCAGCTATTTATCTTGCCAGGAGACCACTCCCTTTTTACTGACTGCCATCCTATTTATATAGAGTCTGTTTGGTAAATGAAAGATTTATTCATTTCTCAGGAAAGGGTCAGCACTTCTCCTAGGCACAAATTCCATCGGCTGTCAGAACCATTATATGAGCTAATAGTCAAAGACAGATGGGGGATGATTTTCTTCAGGAAACCAAATCTGTCTGAGCAGAGAAAAAAAAAAAGAATAGTTTATTAATGTCCAGGAGAATTAGTAGCTTGCTTCAGATATTTTTCGAAGGATTCTAATTCCTAGAAGGGATTTGTCTTGTAATATTTTTAGCTTGGAGTGTATTTCAGGTTTTGCTACATGTTCTGCAAGTCATGACTCTTGGAAGTATGTATAGACAGAAGTCTTTGGACATATACATCAGGTGCTACTGGAGGGGTATAGCAGTTTGGATTTCTTTACAAACTGAAAAGACACCCAACAAGATGGGTAAACACTGCCTGGGGCTCCACAGAACCTTAAGTTCTCTGCTGTCAGCTCTTAAGCTTGAGGTCAACTCATGTAAGCTGGCACAGCACAGATGTGCTGCAGTGCTGCTGCCTGACTCCCCGAGCTGCTGCTGGTGAAATGAAGCTCAAGTCGTCCTGGCTGATGTGCTGGAACAGCCATCAAGTGCAGCACCACAAATACAGACAGACCCTGCTTTCATCTGTTCGTTTCACTGGATGCAAATCTTTACGAGATTTCCTCTTCTATCCTGGGGTGAATAGCCTTGCTGGAGCTAGTTTACCTCAAGTGGGGTCACTAGAGGCATTGCCTTCTCTGTGCGGTGGAAAATGATGCAGAGATGCCAGCACTACCTCTAGGCCAGGAAGGTGCATAAACTAACCAGACTGTCTCTGTTCCTGAAGTGTTTAATTCTGGTGAAGGACAGGACCTGCTGCTTTGACTGCATCATGAGGTTGCACTGACTTGCTCTTAGACCTGAGCCATTGTTTCATGTACTGGTTTTATATCCCTTAGTCTTCTAGGATAATAACTTTTATTAGCAGCCACCTTGATGGCAATCTCAATACCTGCCTTTAACTTGAGCTGTAACAAATGGCTGTCCAACTGCACCTGCATGTCTGCAGCTGCAGTGATTTAGAGCAAGGATTCACACTGCACTTGGTCCTGAGAGACACCATCTTTAAGCAGCCTGGAGTGAGAGGTCAGAGGCTTCAGCATTTCATCAGGCAGTCTTAGAGGTGTGTATGCTTAGACACACACACACACACACACACACACACACACACACAAACTGTGCCACACAGGCAAACAGAGAGGAGTCCCCTTTCTGACCGAGGGGCTGCACTCCACTATTGTCACATTCTGAAGCTCAGATTAAAATTCTGCATTAATCAGTCTCAATCAAACTTACAGTATAATTCTCATCAGGATACTATTATATTTTTCTCATTTTGTTTTGGATGTTATGTCCATTGCACTCTTCACTGTGCTCTGTAAACACTTTGTTCTTGCAGACATGTCAGAAACCCTTAATTGGATACAGTTTTCAACCATTCATTCAGACTTCCTTGAAATGCTTCCACTTGGCTTAGTATCAAATTCCATGTATGGCTTTACCATATATTAATACTCAAGAAATAATGTCAAGCTTCTAAGCTTTTATAAACACATTTTGTTTTATCTGCTTTAGTCCATTAAATCATTGCTATTTATCTTTATATCTCAAGGCTCAACTTCCATTTTATTGTTAATACTGGTGAATCTAAGCTGTATTTTTCTCTTGTTGTGGTGATGTCAATCTAAAAGATGACACTTCACATTTAGTTGCTGCTTTCTACACATGATCATGAAGATGCTAGGAGAAAATGCCTGATCTATAATGCCTGCCCGTGTTCTGGGGCTGGTGTTTTGGTTTTGGGTAGAACTTTTGCCAACTGATTGGTCAAAAAGAATTTGTATTGGTACACAAGGTAGACTGATTCTGAACCATAGCTGATCATTGGAGTCTGGTCCAGTGTGGTCTTGAAACTGTATTTTAAGCTACAGAATAATTATTTCAATAAGATTTGTTAAGGTTTCCAGTGACAAGACAATATATTTTTCTTATGATGAGTACCTTGCAAATAGACACAAAATTTCATAATCATAGAACCATAGAATGGTTTGGGCAGGAGGGACCTTAAAGATCACCTTGTTCTAACCCACCCTCCTGCCATTTCGCTAGACCAGGTTGCTCAAAGCCCCATGCAGCCTGGTCTTGAACACTTCCAGGGAAGGGGCATCTACAGCTTTCCTGGGCAACCTGTTCCAGTGCCTCATCACCCTCATGGTAAAGAATTTTTTCCTAATAATGATCTGAATATGTGATCTGCCCCTTGCACTGTGCTTTTTAAGTACTAACAGTACCTAATCCACAGAGAGCAGCTGAAGTTCTTGGTGATATATTTTGCCTTACTCACTAGTTCAGATACTTATTATGCATATTTTCTATTAAAAAAAAGGTCAAAATTAACTCTCTAATGTAAATTGTCTATCCAAACTCACAGGATCAGCCATTTTGAAAGTTAGTACAAATGCATTTTACAACTACCTTTACCTCTGTAATGCAGCTGGGAACAACATGGTCTTCTCGTGTTCCAACTGAAACATCTTATTGTAGGTGATTATATAAGCAGGTTCAACTGAGTTGCCTAAATATGGGCTTCTTGTGTCCTTTGGGATTCTTTAGGCTGTCCCAGCTCCAAGAAAGGATGACTCACCTATAGGTCTTGTGGAAGTTCTAATTCCCATGTGGATGTCTTGGCTATCTGGGAATGGTTTGTATGCTGCTTGCTGTTTACTTCTTGATGAAAAAAGTGAGCAGTATGTGCCTGTCTATGGTCTAGAGCCTAGGCTCCCATGGAGATCCAGTCCCTAAAGCTGGTGGAGTATACAAAGCTGTTCAGGTCTCCTTCAAGTAGACTTTTGGTGCAGAATGGCACGTGTCTGCTGACAGCTGAATGCCTGAGGGTGACAGGTAAATCCATTTGGAGAAGACGGATATGATACTGAATCTTCAGAAGATCTGTGCTCTTCTGGAGCAACAGCTGGAGGCCAACCAACACAGCCTGCAACATCTCCAAGGGCATTTAAATTTTATGCTCTGGCACTAAAGCTTTCATCTTCACTGACACTACTCAAGCAGCACACAGGTAAATACCTGGAAAGGCAGGTAAATTAATCTCAAAGCAAATCACATCCTTTGTGTTGGATGTAGACAGTGGAAAATCATGACTCTGGCTCACCTGTGGTGTGGAATTGAGGAAGACTCAGTATCCTGGGGTTTTCCTTTGCAGGTCCAGGAGTTGGATTTGATGATCCTTGTAGGTCCCTTTCAACTCAGGGCATTCTATCATTAATCTGATTGAAACAAACAAAACCATATCAACAAATGAAAAAAAAAAGAAAAACAAACAAAAAACCACCCCAACAAACCAACCAAACAAAAAACCCTCAAAAATCTCTTGGAAGAATTTGCTCAGCATGTGCATGAGTCTTGGATGACAGTGCTCCCTGGGGCTCTGTTTGGTTTGACGTGTGGGATTGTTGATAACATGGGTAATGGCTTTTTCTGAGGCAGATCTACAGAGTCTGAGTCTTTTCCAGCTTCTGTTTCTATGAGCTAATACCTCACATTTAGTAGTTGTGCACTGAATTATATGGCACAGCTCCAAATCTCATCACCTGCAGTAGAAAAACAACTCAAATCGGAGATTTCACTTCAGTGCACTTGTGTACTTTCTATTCTTGAGCAACTCTTGATGCATCTAGAAGTGTATATGTACTCTGTAACTAAAATCTTATTTAACACAAGGGAGAATTAATCATTTAGGTTTTACCTTGTCTTTTGTTTGGCCAAGATAGACAACTTTTCTTTGCCCACTGTTTTGTTCCCACTGGAAATCAAAACTGTTTTAGAAGACCCAACCTGCTAAAACCGGGCTAATTTTATCTGCAATAATGTTAATTAAATGGCACCACAGTTTAGTTCAGCCCACTGCACTGAGTTCTGCCCAGAATCTCTGAGAAACATTATGCCAGTCTTTGCATCCTTGCACTCAGCACATTGTTCAGACATTGGATGTTGGGATTCTTGGTCCACTCTCCATCTTCTTCATGGTATGCCTCAATCCATGCTAAGGAAAGCACCCCAGATGCCCCTGGCTGAGGACATAAGGCAGATACGTGGTATGGACAGATTAGAGCTCGGTTTTCCTTCTCCACCGCAGGGATACCAACCTGCTCAACAGGGACTTCTCAAACAACCATGACCTCATTGCTTGCTCCACCTCACGTTCTACAGTTCCCCCTTTTTGTCTCCCAGGTGAACAGCTCACTGCTGTGTTACTCTTTTCCTATGGGGCCTGGCTTTTCTGATTTAACACCCATGTGATAATCTTGGCCTTCTCGAAAGACTGAGGCCAGTACCCTCATTTTAATAGCTTTTGATATTTTTCACTCACTAGAGCTCCATACACTTATTTCATACATTTTACTCCTAGGTTCTCCATTATTGTTTTATTAGTTTAACTCCACTTTGACTCAGGCCACTTGCTTTTCCCCTTCCATTGCTTGCAGTGATGAACAAATTCTCACACTTTTACCTTCTAAGATTAACCTCAGGACAAGACTGACCACCTACATGCGTGCTTTAACTTCGTTTTTATGTATGTTGTAGTTTCTTTCTTTAGAAATAATCAGGGAGAAAATAAGTAAGGCAGAGGGAAATGATGCTATGTTTAACAGAGAAATCTACTGGTGTGTAAAAATAGTTGATAATAGCACAGACTCAAAAGTTAGATTTAATGGATGGAATGAATCAGAAGTTTCTGCTTCTGGTTTCCTTAAGATGACTTTTTTATCTTGTGTGAACCATTGGAACCTGTTGAACATTGGAGCCCCTGTGACAAGATGTTTCCTTTTCCAGTTCTGCCTTCAGATAAATAATTTACATTGGCCAACTCACATTGAGACCGTTGGTCACCAATGACCCTTCTTGCTTTGGCTTCAGTTTGGTGTGCTGCCACTGAGACTTCACCCACCTTCATACCAAGGTACTGGCACAGGAAGTTGTAAATCCAGCCCAGATAATTTATATCTACCACTAAGCCTCCTGTTCAATCTTAATAATTCAGAATGCTTAGTGGTCCTGGTTGCATCGGTGTCTGTGACCAAGTGCTTTTGGGATGATTTTCACAACTGTAAAAAGGCACTACCAAAAGTGATAGGGATCTTACAGTTGGCCAGGACACTTCCCATAAGAGACAATGAAGATAGAAAGCCTGGTGTCTCTGAGCCCTGGGTGAGATGGCCAGTTTGGATCAGGGGCAGAAGGTCTAGAGCTGTATACATGTTCCTTATAGTTAATTCATGTCTACCAAGGATACCCTGTGGCAATGTTTGAACTCACAGCTGAATGTGCCTAGAAACATTCCTAGGCACTGAAGCCAACTGGCATGTCTTTAAATAAACCCTTGGAGCCTCCAAAGCAGAGTGGTTCCATACACACTGTGTACTGGGAATAGTCCCTGGACTGCTTTAACTTGCAGACAGTGCTCTGGAGCTTTTGGGAAACTGCTAATAGGCACAGGCTAAAATTGCACCAGAGACTGTTCAAACAGTCTCACAGTACAGTCTGTCACATTTCCATGACCAAGAACATTCCCAAACTCCATCTAATTTACTGATATAATCACTGCCTATGCAGTCTGTGCAGTAAAGTTAGCCTCCTGCAGCACAAAGCACTCTGAGCATATGGATATGCCTGTGCCAAGGCATGGTTGGAGATGGATCCACAAAAGCCAGAGCTTGAGAGGTGCAACATGGCCATTGAACTCACTTGGATTCAGGTGAGGGTCTGATTTCATGTTTGACATGTAATGTAATCATTGCTCTCACAGACTGGAAGTAGGGAGTGAAAACTTTATCCTGGATACTGAGCAAAGTAAACACTCTGTCATTAGTCATAAATCTGGAACACATTCTCAGCATTATGTAGGAATTGGGAGATTTCTGTTAGCACTGTGGAGCACTTAAACAGGCTGTCATGGTGCTTCATATATTTTTTAAAACTGAGATTCAATCTAGCAGGGAGCACTCGGGCAGGTTATTGGTAAAGAAATAACCTTGCAGAGTTGGAGCTGTCATTAAATAAATGAAGTATCTGGGTATTATTTTGTCAGTGAATCTTAGTCTGTTCAAAATATTTTTACTTCTGTGACTTGTGAATCCCAAATGGATCGATTCTGAGTTATAAAAATAATATATTCATCCAGGTCTTTGGGAGTTAAAATGACATCAAAAGCAGTAAAGACACTGAACTCAACTTTATTACTGTAAGGGGAGACATACTTGTAATTGAAAGAAGACCTGCAGAAAGGAACTGTTGAGCTCAGTGACCTGATAACAGCAGTTATTTAGCATGAAATTCTCTGTGACCAACAGAGAGCAGCTTGTGAAAATACAGTTCATTCTTCGATTTATTGTGTTCAGCTGCTTTTTCTGTCAATATAGCCCCCAGGCTAAATCTTTGCTGACAACAGTAAGTCCCAAAAAAACCCATTCCTGCAGACTCTCCTTGCCCTGCTGCCACCCACGTAGCAACCTGCTGTGTTCTGGGGAAAACATTGAAACTTTGATTACAGTCATTGCTCAGTTTACACTATAATGATATCAACACCAAGCAGGAGCTGAATGCAGGTCTACAACAGAGAAATCATCAGAGAATCAGTCTCTAAAATGTCTGAAAAACATTAAAGAGATGTTGGAATTTTGTAGTCAAGCAAAAATTTGGATTTGCAGGAATATTTGGCTTCACAGAAAGGACAGCAGAAAATTTAATTTTATGAAATGTTGCAAGGAAAGTTTATTTGCAAACTTATTAAGAAAACATCATGGTAAGGATATCAAAATATCTAACTAGCATCCTTAAGGAGTAAGAATAGTTATGACAAACTCAACTGTTACAAGAGGGAAAGAAATGTTTTAACAGCACTGACATATTTTCATTTATTGGAGCATGAATGTATCCTTAATAAATAAAACTAAATGCAGTATCAGAGAGATACCTAGAAATAAAAATTATAACAGGTCTCATGTTTCTCCTTTCACATCTCTGTTTTGTCATTGCCATTTGCTGCTTTTGTCTCAGATTACTTGAGTGAGTTCAGTCACTTACCATGTTCTGAAATAGCAGTAAAAGAACTGGCAATGCCCACCCAGGACCCACGAACCTCTCTCAATGATAAATCACCAGCGCATTCAATAAGAGCTGCATGTCTGTAAAAGGCTGCCAACATTGTGCAACAGGGCTCTTTCTTAGGGCCCGTGAGGGTACCTTGTCTCTTCTGGGCACTATTAGGATACAGAAACATCCCATACTACTTATTTAAACTGAAAACAAAATATGATTTTTTGGGGTTTAGGTCCACGGCGACTGCATTATTAGGACATAGATCCACTATTTCACTCTTATCTATGTTTAGCAGACATACAATGACAGACAACTCCCGCAAAGGACAATGAGTCTGAAATTAGCAGGCTTAGAATTTTATGTCACCAGTTCATAGATCAGTTCCTGCATGGACAAATAAAGTGGATGTTTCAGACGATGGCATGTGTACTATTGCTGTTACTGTTACCATCCAGCACTGACAGCCCCAGAAATCAGGATAACAGGTTATCCTGCCTCAGTGCATTCCCAGAGCAAAAAACAGTTACACTGGGACACAGTGGACCAGGATGGAGTAGTTCTGGATCACATTAGTTCTGTTCCAAACTTTTCATGTGAGCAGGAGCAAATCACTTAACTCTGTGAGGTTCTAAAGACTCACAACCTTCTCATTTTCTAATGTCATGACTCTGCTGTTCTCTAGGCTAAGACTCTCACCAGCAGCTTGTAGCAGGCTCAGCACAGAGAGGCTCTGCCATAAACATGATCGCCATCAAACTCAGGACATAGGGGAAGCAATCCCAGCTGAGAAGCCCAGGGACCTGGAAGATTTCCTGCATTTCCCTTGTTTCTCTCTGAACAAAAGTCACACTTTCATATATGCACATTTCTCATAGATGCTAAGGAGCATCCAGAAGAATGGTGATTAGCAATTGACACTAAAATGCTGTGCCCATGACAGACAACTCCAGCTTCCACCAGCCACTGACTGTAAGGAATACAGTTTTCAGGGGCTGCCTGATCTCACTCATCATGTAATGTTGAAAAAGCTTATGGAGGGGTCACTAATACCTGTTGTCCCTTCTCAGAAAGGTTCTGTTGGGGGATGAGAGAATATGCTGGCTAATCTGAGCTCAATTATTGGGGTCACCCTTTTGGGGGGTAATGTAGATTAGCTTAGCTGCTGTCGAGGAGGCAGAGACAACTCAGGCTGCAGTGTGATCAGAAGGCTAACCGAAGAGAAAGGACTTTATTTTTAGTAACAGCTTCACTTTTATCTACTCCTGTATGTAACATGCCAGCACACTATTGGTCAGTAGTTCACCTAACATACATGGAAATATTCTACTGGTTACAAGGCATCCACATCCTACAGGTGGTTCTCCAGTCCTTAAGGATGCACTCATCAATCACCACAGACCTTAAGAGATCCACACACACACTGTCATCTCCACACTCAATCTGCATTAGTCTTTCCTTTCAGCTGATCTTCCTATCTGTACAGCCATCAGCCCTTCTTTATGTGCCAAGTTATGTGACAACATGCCATATCATGAGAGCAGTGTGCATGGCTTTGTCTGAGCTGTGCAACAGCAGCTCACGGGATGAATGGGCAGTCTGTCCTCACCAGGGCCAGCAGGCAGAGTGAAAGCTGCAAAGTAATGTTTTATGATTTCATCCTAGCTGGAAGCTGAGCTCTTCTGCTGCCACCCTTGTACTTCCCGGACTGTGCTGTGTTGCAACTGGAATTGTATGCAAAGGAATAGAGGTGACATAAAACTGAATAAACATAGCCATGGACTGCACAGAAAGGCCAGACAGGGCTTCCTCTTGGCTTTGATTTATAATGAGCAGAAAAGCAGTGACCTGAGCAATTATCCATCTCTTTGATTGTACTGTGCTCTTTCTGCCACAGAGATTTTTTTGCTAGAAGACTCATAGTTATTTTTACATTTGTCTTTTTTATGCAGGCAGAGTCTTGCAGTCTCTGCTGTGATGGGTTAAGTAGGCAGCTGTGCCTTCCAGTAAAGCTGGCAACTATGACTTGCAAATGTTTCTATTTATGCAGTTAAGCTGCACACTTCAAGGCTGAGCAATGTAAATTTCTTGTATTTCTCCTACTGGGATTTGAGGGAATTCAAGCCATAAGTGATATTCAGGGTAAAAGTGAAGAGGACTGTGAGGTTTCAAGGTACTCCTAGATATCACAGGATATCCACAGACAGAAGAGCTGCTTGTTCTATCTGTAGTACAGAACACATAACAGAAAAATATTTCTTGTCCTTGCAAAAATCTGAAAACAAATAAACAAAAAATCATCAGTGTCTTAGCTGGCTTTAATTTTAGTTGTGAATGTACAATAATTTATTCTAGACACTGTAGGCACTATACACACAAATTGAAGGTTAATGCTTGGTAGTATTCTAAGCACACTTGTGTGCCACTGAGCAGTGCTTGCATACATGAGAAATGCAAATCCCATCATCCAATTAAGCCATGCACTATGCTAGGTCTCACCTCATTGATGTCAACAGTAATTATGCTCATTTATGCCCAAGGTGAATTGGGTCTGTAAAATCATAAGGTAAAACCCAGCTGTCATTACACAAGCATGTGTCCCATGGACAACAGCATGGCACTTACTTTAAAAGATATTAGAGCTTGGCCTGTAGGAAAAAAACAGAGCTAAGTGATTCCTCACTCAATATACAAGGTGATTTTCCACAGCTCCGTTGTTACATTCATTCCTCTTTTCACCAGAATCTTCAATGAAACTTCCACTATTTCCTTGCTGTTTGTTCACGGATCCTCACCCTCACTGACAGGGAGTGCTCTCTGGTAGTCAGCTTTGTTTTTCTTTCGCTTGGTTTCCTTACATCTCTTCCATTCAGCTTCAGCACAGCTTTATAAAAATTTCTCCACAGAGTAAATGCAGAAAGGGGTTTAAAGAGGCATTTACATGAATATATGATTCCAAATATAAATAAGAGGACTTGAAAGTTTTTTATTTCTAACGGTTAATGTTGATAAACATTGATTAAAAAAAAAAAAATCTCAGTTCCTAAATGTTTCAGACCTCATTAGGAAGACCCTGATGATAGGCATAGTCTGCAACTTTGTCTGACTGCTAATGAACCTGCTCCTGTCAGGACTCCTTTACACCATTCTCAGCAGCAAATGTAGAAATCTTGTTTCCGAAAAGAAAGCTGATATGGTGACATTGAGCAGTAGCTGAACTTTCAGATGTTCTGAAAGAATTCAGGCTGCCCCAAAAACCTGTGCCTATCAATTAGGGACAGTTTTCACCTGAGGCACTGGCCTCACCTCAAGTGCTGTGCACAGTTTTGGGAGTCACAATTTAAGAAAGCTATAAAGCTGTTAGAAAGTGTCCAAAGGTGGGCTACCAAGATAGAGAAGGGACTAGAGGGGAAGGCATACAAAGAGCCACTGAGGTCACTTGATCTGTTCAGCCTGGAGAAGAGGAGACTGGGGGGAGACCTCATTGCAGTTACAACTTCCTCCTGAGGGGAAGAGGAGGGGCAGGCACTGATCTCTTCTCTGTGATGACCAGTGACAGAATCCAAGGAAATGGCCTGAAGTTGTGTCAGGGGAGGTTTAGGCTGGATATTAGGAAAAGGTTCTTTACCCAGTGAGTGGCTGGGCACTGGCACAGGCTCCCCAGGGAAGTGGTCACAGCACTTAACCTGTCTGAATTCAAGGAGCATTCGTACAACACCAAATTGGTGTGATTCTTGTGTTATCCTGTGAAGGGCCAGGAGTTGTATTACAGTGCTCCTTGTGAGGCCCTTCTGTCTCTGGATATTCTGTGATTCAAATTATAAATGCATTGCATATTTGTTGACACTTCCTCAGGAGCCTATATAAGATCCTTTGCAACTGTTGAGTATAAAAAGTATTTATTATCTCATTTAGAGAGCAGCAGTCTGAAGATTAACCTGACCTTTATGAAACTGATGTTAATTTCTTAACTGTACATAAATTGTGTGCAGAGCAAACAAAAAAATATCTTTTGGGATGTTTGTGTGAAGGAAGTGCTGCTGCCAAGTACTTTCAATTTCTTGCAAGAATTGTTCTGGCTAACTGCTTTACAGAATCACAGAATCAGTTAGACTGGAAAGGTGTCTGAGATCATCAAGTCAAACCCTTGACTGAACACCACCTTTTCAAGTAGACCATGGCACTGAGTTCCCTGTCCAATCATTTCTTGAACATCTCCAGGAATTGTGACTCTGCCACTTCTCTGGACAGCCTGTTCCAATGCATGATAAACCTTTCCACGAAATTCTTTCTCGTATCTAGTCTAAACCTCCCCTGGCACAACTTGAGGCCACTTCCTCTTTTCCTAGAGTTTTTTAAGTGGGAGAAGAGACCAACTCCCACCCAGCTAAAGAACTTCCTTTCAGCTAGTTGTAGAAAGTGACAAGGTGTCCTCTGAGTCTCCTTTTCTCCAGGTTAAACACCCCCAGCTCCCTCAGCCACTTCTCATAAGACTTGGCTCCAGACCCTTCCCAGCTCCATTGCCCTTCTCTGGATACTATCCAGCACCTCAATGTCTTTCTTGTCTTGAGGGGCCAAAAACTGGAGAAAGGATTTGAGGTATGACATCATCAGTGCTGAGTACAGGGGGACAATCACTGCCCTGGTCCTGCTGGCCACACTATTTCTGATACAGGCCAGGACGCCATTGACCTTCTCGGCCACCCAGAAACACACTGGCTCAAGCTGCTGTTGAGCAGCACCTCCAAGTCCTTTACACCAGGCAATTTTCCAGCCATTCTGCTCCCAGCCTGTAACACCACAGAGGGTTGTTGTGACCCAAGTATAGGATCTGATAGTCGGCCTTGTTGAACCTCACACTGTTGGTCTCAGGCACCAGATTTTCTTAGTGGGACTCAATACAACACAAACAGTTCTAAGAAGATCTTGACTTCTTTGCTTTATGTTCCTGCCTGACTCCTCTTCATAATCAAAAAAATCTTAAAGCAACATCACAAAGATGGCCAAAAAAAGAAGTTGTACAAATTGTTTGGTTCATTTTCCTTGAAAAAAAAAAGAATTTATGCCAAAAAAAAAAGAAAAAAAAGAGAAAAGGAAAAAGTAGCCACTCCCTTCATATTAAATGGATGATACCACAAAAATGAAATGAACAGAGATATAGGTACAAAGAATAGTTTCCCTAATTTTAAGAGAAAGTATTAACAAGCATGTACAAAACATAGATTTTTAAAGGAATCAATGAACAACTTTGGTCAAGTTTTAAGAAAAACTTAGCCTTGTCTCCATGGAATGGTTTTACTAATACAAAGTGTTGATAAGCTTTCAAAAAATGTAATATTGAAAATTGTTGTAGACATTTTGCTTTGATCATCCAAAAATACAAACTGAGTTTCATCTCTGCTCTGCAAAAATGTACCAGAGAATAAAAAATTAACCTAAGTATTTTGCTGAAGAAGGAACTCGGAAACCTGACATTATGTGTGCTACATCTGGCTGTAGTGTCTATGAATACTGAACAATCAGTCAGGGTTTTTTCCTTAAATTTTTGGGCAGGAATGAAATAGTTTTCTTACGTATATCTTGGGTATACGAATTCATTTTGCCTTGTTGAAAACAATAGTGAAAAAATGTGGAAACTGAAAAAGCAGTACCTCCCAGGATCACAAGGGTGATGTGACCACTGATGATTGATGCTGGAAGAAAGAACACGAGTTGCACACACCTAAATATTCTTACAATCATTTATCTATTCCACAGATTTATTTATATCTCTGATTATTGAAATATACATAAAAATAAGGGAATGTTTTAATTTTATTTCCCTGCAAGCATGAAAATTGGATCTCAGTGTAAGTAATTGCCTAATGCCCTAGTGCAAAAATCTAAATAGCTATTCCAATGTTCTAAAAAAAATACTGATTAAATGCAATTCCTCTTCTGATCTATAATTTGCTAAAAATGGAATGAAAAACAGTTCTTCCTGAGAATGTTTTAATCACATAAGCTTGTGATTTTGCAAATCTATAAAAAATCAACACAAAGAAATTAGCATTATATTTACAAATATTAGACTACAGTGAATGTAACACAGCGTATCCAAAAATACATTTCTTTTGTGTATGGAGTCCAGTAAGAATAACTGTTGAGTTCAACCAAGCTGAAGATACAGAAAAATAATCATAAAACTATTTTTTTCAATAATAATTGAAAAATATGGAAAAGCTGTCAGATAATATATGTTGAATTATCCCCCTCTCTATTCCAATTCCCAGATCCTTTCACTTAATTTGGACTCATCTGGTGAGTAAAAACTCATTTACTTCAGGGTTATATCTGAACTTCAGACTTGGAGGATATTCATGTCAAACAGTAGTTTGGATATCACTGCTTTCTTCTGGGAATAAGGAAAGTCTGGCTATAGAATTCACACAAAGTATATTTGGGTCATTAGGTGGAAGCATGAATAATAGATATGCTATTAGTTAGCTGGTTTAATGAACTACTTCATATGTCAAGGAACTGAAGAATTTTCTATATCTTTACCTCTCTATATTCATGTTCAAGGTCAGGGGCCAGAGTGTTTTAAGTTGGCCTTTTCTCTTCCCTTCAGCCAAGCTCTCAGAAATTCTAGATTTTTTAATTAAGGATAAAACCATAGTTTTTGAGAATGCCAAAGGGCATGGACATGTTTGTTTTAAATGCCATGAGAGAAGTTAATTTTTAATGGAAGCTCCAGGCCTGGAAAAAAAAATCAGTAATTTCTGAAGTCATTGGCAAAAATATCAAATAACATTTTAATTCTAGGGCATTTACATTTAACAAATGAGGATATGAGGTACTGAGAGGCCAAGGCCATGAAGCCTATTGAAATGAAATAAATTCATTAAAGGATTAGCTGTTTGGGGGAGAAATAGTTTCAGAGTTTGAAAACTGAATCTTTCAATCCATAAAAATTAAGATTGGGATAACCAACCATTTTGAGGGGGTATTGTCTGACATACCTCCTTTAGGTGGCAGAATACTTTCACAAAACACATTGGAGGTGAAATAACCCAAGTCATGGATCTGGGGCAGCAGGTAGAAACATGCAGTAAAATTGACTTTGTTGGTATAAAGTGCACAACCAGTGTTGTGACTAAGGGCATAATAAATTAGTAAGAGAGGGCACATGTTTGAAACTTCATTCATGGATGTCTCCTGAGATAAAATATATTTCTTTTTATTCATAAACTGAGACTGAGAGAAGATATTATTACTTTCTACAGCTGCCTCTTGAGTTGTTACACTGAACTTGGAACCATATTCTTGCAGATGCACAGTGATAGGCACAAGAAGCAAAGCAAAGATATTGTATTTGTCCTTAGATATAAGGAAAAAAACACTTCATAAAGGGAATGCTCAGACACTGAAACAGTATTGAGCAGAGAGGCTGAGGAATTTCCATCTCAGGAGACTCTGGGCCTGTAGACTTCCTGAAAACACGGCTTTCTTTTTCTTCCTTTGTGGACTTCCCAAAAGCAGTCATTGGATTTCCAAGAAAATGAAGATTGCAGATTGAAAACAAAAGGAATAGACTGAGACAAGCCTTTCAGTTCTGAGTCATATCTTGTTCAAGTGTAGCTGCTTCTCTCTAGATAACACTGCTATAAAAGTCTATATTTTTTGTGTAATAGTATATTTAATTTACTGAGAAGTATTTAGGAAAGCAGTTCATAAACACCATATAAACATTATCTCTTATACCATCAATAATGTATGAATTCTACAGAGGTATACTCAACAGGGAGGTGTTTAGAGGTTTATCTTTATTACTCCATAAAGAAAGTGTTAAAGCATTTCTGTCTTCAGCAGCTTCCAGTGGTGGCACGTGGCTTTATGGACTCTGATTCAAAAATGCCTCCCTTGCTGTGCTGTCCCTGTGCTGCTGGTGGGAGTTGTGGATGCTTCAGCCACTGTGACACTCCACAAGTACTTCAGCTCCTGTTCAGACAAATCGCACTCCCTCAGCTGGCAGTAAATTTTGCTCTAAAGTAAATGATGAATCTTTTCAGAAGGAGGAAAAGTGTTTTTCAGCTGTCACAGGATCCTAAGAGCATTCGTGTGTTGGATGTTTAAAAATTCTTATGTGAACTTGTTCATCCAGTCTGAAGAGACTTCTGCAACTTATGCAAAATATGACAATATTTGAAAATAAAGTCTGAACTGACAAATTTTGCCACTTACTTTTCTCAAGTAGAACCGAGATCTTACCTGTGGAAATCCTTCCTCTTTGGTTGACTATATCCATCGGTCTGACACATCTGATTATTTCTTATAATATTATTGCTGCCTCCCTTCCCCCATTGCTGCTCTTCCCTCCCGTAATAAGAAGGAAAGTGGAAAGGACTCCATAGGATCAAGAACTGCACTACTTAAAGCAACTCTGGCAACCACTGTGATCACTGTTACTGGAAGAGATCAAGCATAAAGCCTTTCTGGTATGTGTTTGAAAGCTGGTACTAGCAAAGAAATTACTGTCTTCTTGAATATTACACTTCCCACCATGCTGGAAGGTGAATTTGCTTTGGTAGACAACCTGATTAAAAAGGAAGTGTCCTCTATTCTGTTCTGAAGAAACCTCTTTTTTTTTTGGTCAGTAATGTTCTTCATAAGTCAAGAGCTGAACCAGCATATTAAAGATTAAGATGGA
This sequence comes from Sakesphorus luctuosus, assembly GCA_013396695.1. NCBI lineage: Eukaryota > Metazoa > Chordata > Aves > Passeriformes > Thamnophilidae > Sakesphorus > Sakesphorus luctuosus. The sequence goes on along the minus strand of VWZD01003870.1, from coordinate 43,750 downwards.
TGATGGCATATCTTGATTAAAAACCTTTCTATAAAACAGTACAGTCTTCCCCATCTGCTCAACAGACTGAGAATGATGAACCAATCAGCTGCCAAGTGGATGCATCATCAACCTGTGGAGGTCAGATCTACCTCTGAACGTATTTGAAATATGCTGCAGAAAACAACTTCGGAGAATTTTACTGAAAGCCATAAGTCTTTCATAAAGCTCCAACTAAAGCATGTCCTTTCCTTGCCCTTTTGTTTGACTGATAGACCTAGCTCAGTGTGATCTGAATGTTTAGTATGTCTGCTCTCTAACACCCTCTAACAAAAAGGCCTGCTGCTTTCTTGGTTTCATAGTATTTTATGCTCTTAAATGTGTGACATGTAATGAAACATAGATATTTGAGATAAAGATACTAGAAAAAATGTCAAATATTATCCTGTAGAATCTGATGCTACAAAATATATTTGATTTAATATTTTTTTCCTTGGTAATTTTCACCTCTCCTCATTTAGTTTGTAGCTGCAGATTTAGCAGTCCCCAATTACCTGATCTTGCACTTGTTACTATTGAACTTGGTCCAACTTCTATTGCATTATTAAGCCAGATTGTCTCATTTTTTGAAATTCTTGACTGTGTCAACAATGTCTCTCATCTTGACCATCTCAGCAAATTTTATTACCTATTCCCTTCTACTTACTAAATTATAAATGAAGATTTTGTGGAGGTGCTCCGCAGTATTGTTGATTCTGTGTTCAGACTCCTTTTAGCCTGATGTTTCAACATGAACCTTTATCACCATCCTTTAAATTCTTATGAGATCTAACATTTAGATCCCCTTCCTTTCCAACTTAGCTAAATCTGTGATAATACACTGAAAGCTTTTTCCGGAAGTTGCAGCTACCCCAAATGATAGACATAATTTTCTTATTATTTTAGATCTTCTCTGTAAGTTGTCCAGAAATTCTGAAATAGGTCTGTTTTGTTACAAGTGCAGAATACCAATATGGTGTTTCCTCACCCAGTTTAAGATTCTGGGATCTCTCTAGAGTCAATAGATTGGCATTGGATATAAATAAAATTACCAAATTCTCCTTAAGGACTACACAAATAGATCTCTCCTCTATGAAGGGAGCCTGTGTTGGTTTAAATGCCTACTGTTAGAGATTCAAATTTAACATGATGATTCCCATCACAGCTTCCCTAAGGAAAAAAATATTATTTATTATTTTAAAAGTAGTCTGGATTTAAATCTTATTGGCACTCATTGCCAAAAGAAAACCAACCCACATCCCACAACCTGTACATTGTGCAGAACACTGATTAAACTGTTTTTCCCTTGTTTGTTCGGTCACCGATGGTTTAGATTGTAGGAAAGTAAGAATGTAACATCTTATCTTTGAACACGGGATGAATTGAGAGAAAGAGCTTGATTCAGTTATCAGCATTTGGTATCAGGTATTTTGGGTATTGTTAGAGAGGTTGTTTGCACAAATCAGAGAGGTGACACTGCAGGTATACAAACCTTTATAGTTCTTTTTCCACAGGTTAACAGACAGAGGGAATCCCCACAACAGCTGTGCCTGCCAGTGGATTTCCTAAAATAGGGTTAATAGTGCTCACAGGGGCCAAGCTGAGAGAGACTGAATGGGGACGGCACCAAGGAAATGGCAACAAATAAAGGGTTAAGGTTCAGGATGCTACTGAATGCCTGTATCAAAATTTTATCTAGCAGAAAGATTTGTACTATTACTAGGAGTATTGTGTTGGCTTTATCATTTGGGGACCAGCTTTCCACATCTCTGTGTTCAAAGAAGTGAGGTGCTCTCTCTAGAAGCCTAACAAAATAGGATGAGCCATTTGAGGCAAATGTGGATGTGGTCTATCTGGACTTCAGCAAGGCCTTTGACATTGTCTCCCATAATATACTCCTGGAAAAGCTGGTAGCCCATGGCTTGGACAAGTGTACCCTCTCCTGGATTAGGAGCTGGCT
>VWZD01003870.1:25024-41682 GCA_013396695.1 Sakesphorus luctuosus | reverse complement strand
CCAAGAAGGCCAATGGGATCCTGTCCTGTATCAAAAATAGCGTGGTCAGCAGGACCAGGGCAGTGATCCTTCCCCTGTACTCTGCTTTGGTGAGGCCACACCTTGAGTTTACATTAGGTGCTATGAAAACCTTTCATTTAGAATTGTTTAGTAAGAACACAGAATGCCTCATACATGACACAAAATTGACAGGTTAGTCAAATTCAGAGATGATTGAAAGAAACTAGAAAAATTCAAATAAGTCGTTTTAGCAATCAAGAAAATGCTGCCTGTAATCGACTGTTGCTAAATGCAAGGTAGTGTATAATGAAGTAATAAAATTCAGCTAGTTATATGCTACATTGAAATGAGAATTCAGAAGGTATTGTTTTTTACTTTCACTTTCAGATCCAGAAAAAACCAAATAAAATGAAAGATACAGATGAAAGCAAAGAATGTGAATATCTTTACTTCACTACATAATAAGTGACCTCATTTTGAATGGATTATGCTGTTCCCCATCTCATTTTAAAGAGAGTATTGTAGCACAGTGAGAGGACCTGAGAAGTGCCAACAAAGGTCCAATAATCTGGAATAACTATCAAACTACAGAAGTAAAAACAATAGGGTAAGTTAGTATGGAAGAGAAATAAATGAATTAAGTCATAAGAAAAAATCTACATATACTGTATAATCTGTAAAAGGTCAGAGAAGGTATTATGCTTCCATTTTTTCATAGCAAACAAACGTGAGAATGTTAAATGGAGTTGATATGTGATGAACTGAAAACTACAAAGAGAGAGTAAGTGTCATTTCCTGCTCTAATTATCTGATAGAATCCTTTGCTTCAGGAAACAGTTGTGTAGGCTGGAAGTAAAGAGGATTTAGAAAAGGACTGGTAACTATTATGTCTATAGAAGCCACCATTCATCACAATTACAGCACAGACTGAGAGGGAAGTAAATTTCTTGCTTCCAGCTTTGAGATAATCTTTGAATGGTATTCTGATCCATAAGTTATTATGACATACATTCAGCTGCTGCAAGTTTCTTATAACCTTCCCCAAACTTGTGTAGTTGGAAACGATATAAGAGCAATGCAATCTTAGTACAATTTAGTGTGGCATTTCTTGTGCTTTCAATACCAGTAATGTCTAGTGAATCTGAAAACCAAATCTAGGAAGTAAGTGGCCTTTTCCATGACATTTCTCAGCAAAGCCAATTTTTTACACTGAGTTTGTAAGCCATTTAGATAGGACAGTATCCCAGTGTCCCTATCTAGTTTCTGAAGCATTCAAAATAGTGCGTCTGTTTTCATTTAAACTCTAGTCTACATCATCTACATCCAATCTGCGGCTGCTCAGCCATTCAAAACCAAAGCTTCACTTTATATCTCAGGATATGTAGTGAATTTTGTTATAAGTCATAAAATATATGGCTTGCTCCCTGAGCACATTTAATTTTAACACAGCAAAAGCCAGAATAAGCAGACTCATGTATACAATGACAGTGTTTTTCTAGGTGGATTTGATGGACTGTGCTGTTTCAACAAAGACAAGTATGTTTGGCAAAGCATTTTTCAGTCTATTCCCACCAATAAACAGACCCCACATCACAAGTTTTCTTACACAATGAAACTAATTGGAATCTGTATCTTTATCATCTTAATGTGTTGTGTCCCAGCCTGTTTCCTCAGAGGAGGTGCTCCAGGTCTCTGATTATCTTCATGACCCTCCTCTGGACACACTGCAACAGGTCCATGTCCTTTTTTTGTTGTGAGCCCCAAACCTGGATGCAGTACTTTAGGTGGGGTCTCATGAGAGCACAATAGATGGGGGAGAATCCTCTCCCTTGACCTGCTGCTTATGCTGCTATTGAAGAAGTCCAGGATATGTTTGGCTTTTGGGGCTGCAAGAACATATTGCTGCATCATGTTGACCTATTATCTAACAGTTTTTTATAATTATATTTTCCATATCCTCAGATTGGTTGAATTAAATAATAATTCTTACTGGTTTCCAAAGTTAAAATAAGCATATGATTGGGTATATGTTACTATCCTTACAGTGTAACATTTATCCATAAAATGTTAATTTCTTACATTTTTGTCAATTTTTCATTCATTTGCAAATCTAAAGCCAATGTGATTAAAACAGCTGGATTATCCAATGCTCACTTGCAAGGTATTTTAGAGAGGATAGCTGATAGCAAAGACATTGCAGTGTCTCAAGAGCACCTGAATTTGTCTTGCAGATCTGAGTCAGCAGAGGAATTGAAGTCCCTCCAAGCCTGTATGCTGCAAGTGTCTGTCCTCTTCAGATAACTCTTCATTTGCTTAGGAAATAATTAAAGAACAAATTCTTTTTGCCATTCTATTCAGTTACCAGCCTTTTATTTTGTTTGTTTGTTTTATAAATAAACGAAATTGTGTTAGACTTATGTTTTGGAAAGTCCAATCCATATTTACCCAGCAGCACAGAGGATTAGCAGCTGTACTACTGGAGTAGAGTTGAATTAGGCAAACATTGAATTAGACAATCATTGATCCAGATGGTTGACTTACAAAAGAAATTAATAGGAACATTTCCCTGAATCAAATTATTTCCTGATAAGACTTCTCAGTCAATAAATGACTTTTGCAGTACCATTCTGTAATGACAAACATAACATTAACTTTTCCTTAATACCCTACATGTCAGCCCATAACAGTCATATCTTACACAGAGATAAGCATAATTTGTTTCACTTTAAGATTTGCAATGCTGCAGCTTTGAAGTGGAGGTCTAGTCTCACTAGTCAACTTGCAAAAGTGACAACACAAGTTTTAATGAGATGACTCAGTGAGTTCCAGATTGTGTTCGTTGCATCACTAAATAAATGTCCCTATGCAAGTGGGATGTGTTACAACTCACACACTGATGCCTTACGCAATGTTGCTGCTAGAGATGGCCAGCTAGTTGTGGGAATTTTCTCATACAGGAAGGTTTCTTGTTATAGTTCAAGAGTATAAATATTAAATTTTTTTCTTTGTCAATGGTATCTTGGAGCGCTTTAGGAGGAGCATTTCCAGCAGGTTGAGGGAGGTGATCCTGCTCCTCTAGTCAGACCTACTAAGGTCACATCTGGAGTGCTGTGTCCAGTTCTGGGCTCCTCAGTACCAAGAGAGACAAGAACTTCCTGAAGCAGGTCCAGAGGAAGGAAAAAAAGATGATTAAGGGACTGCATCATCTTTTGTATGAGGAAAGGCTAAGGGAGCTGGGCCTGTTCAGCCTTGAGAAGAGACAACTCAGAGGGGACCTCATCAATGTCTGTCAGTATCTGAAGGAGGAGTGTCAGAGGGTGGACCAGGTTCTGCTTGGGGGTGCTGAGCAATAGGATAAGAAGCAATGGGCAGGCACACAGGAAGTTCCACCTGAACATGACGAAGAAATTCCTCACTGTGCAGGTGACCATGGCTTGGAACAGTTTGCCCACAGAGGTTGTAGAGTCTTCCTCACTAAAGATATTCAAGAACTGCCTGAATGGAAACTTGTGCAATGTACTCCAGGATGATCCTTCTTGAGCAGGACGATTGGACCAGATGACCCACCAACCAGACTGACTCTGTGATTCTGTGATTCTTTGACTCCTACTGGATACTATCCCCTCAGGATCCAGCTATGCATTTTTCCAATTATTCTCTCCTTTTTTTTCTTGGTTAGAAAATGCAACATGTCTTAAACAAAGGCTTCCACAAGCTCTTTTCATTCAGGTCACCTTTGATTCTTATACTGCTAAGTTCTGTTTTTGTTTGAAACCTTGGCAAAATGCCAAGTATAAACCAAAATGACAAAGCTCCCTCCCCCACTCCTGCAGAGAAAAAGAGAGAAAGAAAACTGGAAAATTTAAATTTGAAACAGAAACTGGGATATGAATTTACACAAAAATGGCAAAATTAAAAGCAAACTATAATTCAAATATACAAATGTAAAAAGAAACAACAATAACTCTACACTTAGTCGCTCACCCAATAATACAGATTCTACCACTGCAGACACAAAACGCCCTAAAACACACCTCCCAGGAGACACCTGGCAAGAGAGGAGAAAAAAAAGCAATAAAAAATGTTTACTTCTTGAACTAAAGCAGCTGTAAGTAGTGGTGAGGCCTATTGCTCCCAGCACAGTGATAGCAGGTCCATTCAGCACCCAGCCATGAAGGGAAAGAGACAAAGGCACCTTCCTCACTTGCTTTTATACCTGGTTTGACATCAGATGATATGAAATATCTCTTTGGTTGTTGCCGTGAAAGTCTGTAAAAAAGACTCCGAGCCAAGTTTTTGTAGGAGATAAGATAAGGAGTAGTTACTTTAATGAGCAACCCCGCTCATCCAGGAATACATAGTCATGTGCTAGTGCAAGCTTTGATTTCTATAGCTTTTATAATATAATCTATCAAATCACTACTGTCCACATGTCCAGTTCCACCTCTGTCCCCTCCCAGTTCCCACTCCCTGTTGAATTGGGGCTGGGGTCGTCAGGACCCTCCGTCTTCATCTGCCTCCTCTTCTTCAGCACATAAAGGTCTTTTGGACGCTCTCCAGGGCCCCGGGTCACTCCGCTCTGTGTTTATGTTCTCTCTGATATTCTCCAATCTGGTACCTTGAGAAAGAGACTAAATAGCTGGCAGATCTTAGCGGCCTGTTCTGGAACAGGGATAGAGATAGAAGGACCTTATACTATAAGCTGCTAAATATTAACCCACTAAAATCTACAGTGCTACATCTACTGTGTTTCTAAAATCTACAAAATGTGAAAAATCAAAAATCAAAAACCTCTTTGGCATAAGGTTCCTTAAGTTGAGTGACACTTGTCTCTTCTAATTTACGTAACGCTATCTGGTCCTATTAAACTAAGGCCAAGAAAAATTAAGGCCTAATCTAGGCCTAGCTAAAACTAAGGCCAAAGCTACCATAGTTCATTAAAACAGGGATAACCTTTCTGTTACAGTAAGTCTTGTCATCAACTCAGAGTAATACTTAAGCAGATTCATGATATCATAATCAGTGCCTGAAAAGACATTCAAGGAGTAAAGGGCCAGTCAGACATTATTTTTTTTTTTAATCTTGGGTTAAAGCCCAGGCACACATCTGCCAGCCTGACAGGGAGCAGCATGAGTTATGCTGCGTTCCGGGAGGTAAGGTCTGAGATGTTGCTGAGAGGATGCCATAGCTTGTCAAGAACACAGACTACTATCCACTGCTACACTTACATGTGGGCATGAATGACATTGCCAGCAGAGCTTGGGCAGAATCAAGGAAGACTGTAAAGCCCGGGGGATGCAACTGAGAAATGGTGCCCAAGGTATCTTTTCTTCCATTTTTCCAATTAGAGTAAAGGGTGTGGAGAAATAGATGTATGATTCAAATCAACCTCTGGCTTCATGACTGGTGCTGAGGTGTTTTGACTTTGATGACAATGGGACATTCTTTGAGGACTACAGTCTCTTAGGGAGCAGAGGGATCCACCTGCCCAGAGAAGGTGAGGGAATTTTGGCAGCAATGAGGCCAGCTTTGAGAGGTGGGCTCTGAAATGAAGAGCTGGGGGCAGGGTGCAAAGTAAGAACCCTCATGTCATTGCATCCGACTGGGAATAAGGAGCAACAAAGGTTCCTTAGCTGCCTCACCAGAAGAGAACCACAAGGCCAAGCACCTCAAGGGTACGTTTAGCTGTGATGGGTGCTCTTGCACCCCTTCTGGGAAACCTACAGGCTTGATTACCTCTCTGAAATGTCCTTCTACCAATGCACACAGCATGGGGGATGAACAGGAAGAATTAGAGATCTGTGTGCAGTAGCAGGGCCATGATCTTATGGAAATTCCAGAGTCATGGTGGGGTAGCTCACATGGCTGGAATGCAGCCATGGATGTCTATGTGCTTTTTAGGAAAGAGAATAGCAAGGCAAATTTGCTCTTTATGTGAGAGAAAAACTGAAATGTATTGAAGTCTAGTGGGAAGATGAAGAATTAGTTGAGAATTTATGGATAAGGATTAAGGGGCAGGCTAACATGGGTGAAAACTGTTGTGGGTGTTTACTACAGGCCACCCTTTCAGGCAAAGGAAGTGGATGAAGCCTTCTACAGAGAGCTGGGAGTAGCCACTGGATCATCACAGGCCCTGGATCTCATGGGGTATTTCAGCCACCCTGATATCTGCAGGGCACACAAAGTCCAGGAGGTTCTGGCAGAGCATAAATAATAACTTTTTGACACAGATGGTGGAGAAACCAACATGGAGAGGAAAACATCTTTACTTCAAGGGGGACAGAGCACTGGGACAGGCTGCCCAGAGAGGATGTGGAGTCTTCTTCTCTGAAGATACTCAAATCCTGCCTGGCTGTGATCCAGTGCAACCTGCTCTAGGTGAATGTGCTTGGGCAGAGGGGTTGGTCTGGCTGATTGCCAGAGGTCCCTTCTAACCCCAACTGCTCTGTGATTTGGTAAGCACAATTGCTCTATTAATCTAAGTGGAGTAGGATATAGGCAATTTGTCCTCTTTTTTTTTTTTTTTTAAATTGCAGAAATCACAGAAGTTCACTCACTTTTTCAATTGGCTCCAGGTCCATAATGATAAAGATTATCCAGATGGAAGTAAATAATTGTTTCCATGACAACTGAGCCAGACAAGTAACTCATTCTCTTAGAGCTGTAGTGGTAACAATTCAAGACTATTGAAAACCACTTGTTTTAATAAAATAAGATTATATTCCTTATATACACTAAAATGGATTTGTGAGCTGCATTTCTGGCCTGCTTTGCTACTTTTTGCCATTTTTAGGATTTTTTTCCCTTAAATATTGTGTAACCACAGCATAGAGACTGTCTGCTCTCTCCCTTATATAAATCTTCATTTATGTTGCATATTTTCTTTTGCTTCATTTTGACATTTCCATTCATATACTAGCAACTGTTTCTTATATTTAATTTTCCTTTCACATAGTCCAAACCCCTTGTTACATATTTGTGGACCAATTTAATGCTTAGTAAAATGCCAGTCTTCATGATTTCACTTTAGTACATCACTGTTTATTGATTCTGCATTTTAAAGTGCTTCGGTTTGGATTCTGTGGCTGATTGCAGGAGTGCTGCTCAAGCCACAGCACTGACGCTTTTTGAATGTTAGTCAGCTCTGTTTGAGCATTCCCCATCAATATTTAAACTATGAATACCCAAAGAATACAGCCTTGCTAACACTCACACAACACTGTCTTCTTTTTGCTGAGTTAGGAGAAGGGTGCTCAGTTCTTTAACATTACAGAGGTAAGATGGAGTGCCAACAAAAATCACTAATGGTTATAAAGAAGAATATGGAAAGGCCATATACAAGAGATGTATGGAATTGTTCTTCCTTTGAATGAAAAATCTCAATTCAAGTAAGAAAATCAAACATACTCTTGTTTATAACAGCAAAAGACATCTTTTCATTTCGTTCATTTCAGATTCCTTTTGCAGGGAAACAAAGTGAACCTGCTTTATTTCCAATATTTGTGTGTTATATAAAAGAATACTTAGTCCAGGGAGGGTCCTATGCTGATGAACTTGCAGGACAAAGAAAACAGGTTTTGTTTATTTGACCATAATGTAAAACTCTACTTCTTTAAGTTGTTGTAAAGAAAGATTTTATTACCAAAATCCCCAAAGAATATCATAAATATTATAATATCTTTAAAAAAGTATTCTATGTTGTACACTCTGAAAAGGTCTGAATTATCTGAATTTTGGATTTCTATTACCTGACAAATGAAACCTGTTGCAAAACCAAGCCAGTGGTGAGACAAAAGTTGAGCATAATGGCCAGTGATTGCAAACAGCCAATTTTTAATAACATTAGAGCATTACAAGTTTATATCTAGAAATGTTTAGGCCTCCTTAGCAAAGATTTTTTTACAGTGAAAGGAAAAGCTATTATCATCTCCAAAATATGAAAAGAACTGCCATAATGAATTGGAAATATACAGTTTCTTCATGAATTTCCTGAAAAAATTCTTGTATCCACATATGACTAACTCAACTGATTTTTCAAATTCAAATTATTTTATTCTCACCCTTTTAAGGGAAGATGCTAAAATCTGAATCAAAGAAAGAGAAGATTTTACCTACTTGCTTTGTCCGTTGTTCTTCTTGGCCACATCAGTGCTTATACTGTGCTATATGCAGAAAAATGCTTCTTGAAAAGTCTGAAGAACTGTCAGAGGTGAAAATGGAGGCTTTGTATTTAAAAACTTCAGGATGACTTGAGGAGCTTCCTCAATTCTTGATTTATTGAAGATACACAGGTTTCTCCTACTAAGACAAAGACTTTTTTTTCAGTTGGTTTGTTAATGTTACATCTGATAAGGGAAAAGAAGTTCTCTCTTATTCTTTAACACCTAGATTTAAGAGGAAAAATCCTCAGGAAACTTACCAGTTTTTCCAGTAAGCATCTTGGGGTTTATTTTATATTTCTTGTTTAACTTTGAAGGCCAACACAAGAGAGATCAGTCACCCTTTTCCTAGGCAGAGAAGGTTGCTTTTGAAACCTCAAAACTATGAAAAAATGCTTTAAAACAGACATTTAGTTTGGGTAAAACACAGACTGGAGAGCGGAAAGCAGCTGCTCTCTGTTCAGCTACTCTGTAAGGAAGAGGAAACAAGTAACAACTACATGTAAAGCAGATGTTCACTTGTCCTAAGACATATTGCAAAAGTTAGACTTGGAACTCACACCTGACCATGAAAAGATGACAATAAATAGCTCAATACAAAATCTCTTTAAGCTTTTCACTCTAAGCCCCTGTAATCAATACAGAGGACTTGTCAAATTAAACAGGGAGGGGCAGAACACAATTTCCTTGCCATAAAGTATATATTATTCACTTAAATTCTGTGTGATGCAGCACACCTGAAACAACATTAATTCCATTTATTCAATCTGTATTTACTAGAAGAGAAGCCTAAACAGCTGTGACAAAGGTATCAGCTCTGGAGAGACATTAAATAAGATGAGATTAATCCCTTTCTTGATGCAATATGGTAGATGATTGCTGGGATTTGTACCTAAACGGCAAACGTAATAATAATAGGGTGAAAAAAAATATAAAGAACAATATTAATGATGAATATTAGACAGGGTAAATAGCTATTTAATAAGGTTACCCAACCAATTTGCTAGTGCAGAAAAACTCTCTAAAATCTGCTTTTGTAACATCATTTAAGATATTAGCTCAGGATTTAATGATCTCATTGCTATGATTTCCAGTGGATATTAGAATAGGAGCAAATGACAGAATCCAGCTCCAATCTGTAATAAACTGAATCTCATGCATGCCTGTGGATATCATACACATTGAATTTCATCATCAGCACTTTAGTTGTTCATTTATCTCTGCATTTTCTGGGTTTGGTTTCTGGGGTTCTTGTGAGTTGAGTTTTGGTGGTTTGCCTTCCTTTTTTGTTTGCTCTTTATTAGTTACAGGAAAAGAGACATTGAAACAGATATTTAAACAAGAATCCGTTCACTGAAAGCTTACCAGAGAAACTGATGATTTTATTTGGAGTTTTTGTGTTGTGGTTTTGGTGGGGTTTTGGCTTTGAAATTTATTAATCCACAGCCTACTTCATAAGAATACTACACTTCTAACTGGGCTTCCATATGTGCAAGGGAATTAAATCAAGAAGAAATACCTGAATGCAGGTTTTTCTTTTCCCTTTCAATGTTCTTTAGGCTAGGTTTCTTCAGGCTTATAACAAACTTTACATCTCAACCAAAATATTTGAGGTTTGTGAGTTATTATCAAAAAGGAAAGGAAAAGTGTGCTGTGAGAGCATCCAAAATAAGAAAATTTACATTTTTGTGGTTTACATGGTTAGTGCTAGTAGGATAACCACAAAATTTGCAGGTGCAGCATTTCTGCCTATGCTGAGACAGCTAATATTTCTTAAATCTTTCAGCTTTCATTAACTGTTGTGGTGGGGTTACCTTGGCAAGCAGCCAGATTGCAACCCAGTCTCTCCTTCCCTCCCTCCCTCCCCCTTCTCAGCAAGACAGGGAAGAAAACAGGGTAAAGATGGAGACAGAAGGATCACTTATCAATTACCGTCATAGGCAAAACAGACTTAGGGGAAGTGAAGAATACAGTTTTAGGAGCCACAATATAGGAAAGATATAAAGCCCTTAGAAAGTGTCCAAAGGAGGGCAACAAAGAGTGTGAAGCGCCCTAAGGGGAAGCCGTGTGAGTGGCATCTGAGGTCGCTTGGTCTGTTCAGCCCGGAGGAGACTGGCAAGAGACCTCACTGCCGTTACGAGTTCCCTGTGAGCGGAAGAGGAGGGGCAGGCACTGATTTTTCTGTGGTTACCAATGACAGAACCCGAGGGAATGGGCTGAAGTTGTGTCAGGGGAGGTTTAGGTTAGATATCAGGAAAATAGGTTCTTGACCCAGAGGGTGGGTGGGTGCTGGAACAGGCTCCCCAAGGAACTGGTCACAGCACCAAGCCTGGCTGATCTGAAGAAGAATTTGGACAATGCTCTTGGGCACATGGTGTGATTATTGAGCTGTCTTGGGCATCGCCAGGAGTTGGACTTTGATGATCTTTGTGGGTCCCTTCTGTCTCAGGATATTCTATTATTCTATGAAAATTAATTTAATTTGTTGTAATTTAAAATAGAATCAAGTAGTGAGAAACAAAGGCAAAATTAAAACACTTCCTCCCCACCCCTTGTTCCCAGGCCCACCCTCACCCCTCCCAGCTTCTCCCCCCCGAGGGCGCAGGGATGGGGCTGGGGCTGCTCCCCCCGTTCTCCTCGAGATGCAGCGCCTCAGGGACAGCTGCTCCCCCCCCGGAGCTCTCCACGGCTGCAGCTCCTGCAGGGAGTATCCGCCTTGATGCAGGGGTGGGTGGTCTCCTCTCCATCGGTGTCTCTCTGTGGCTGCCGAGGAGCAGGGAAACCCCTTCGAGCCCGCAGCCCCTCCTGCCCTCCTCTGTGTCCCTCTGCTGCTGCTCCCTCTCCGCTCTCTCCTCCTCTCCCACTGCCGCCTTTGACTCTTTCTGGCACCCCGAGCTTGGCTGAGGGGCTCGGCTGTGCCGAGGGACCTCACAGTCCCTGGGCGTGAGACCGAATCCCACCATCATGAGCACAAACAGCACCAGCTGCTCATTTCCTACACGGCCATCCCGGTGCCATTCCCGGGCTCTGTGTGTCCTGCACTGTTCCTCCCCGGCTGCGCAGCTGGGAGAGGGCTCTGGGACACGGGCAGAGCCTGCAGGACTGACAGGTTCTCAGAAAAAAACCCCAAACCCCAAATCTGTAGCCTTTGTTAGCTGAGCGACAGGAGGTGCTGGACCGAGAGGGAATCAAGGTCTCTGACTTAGGCTGCATGTAAAGTAAAATTTCATAATGTATTTAATGTCAGCTTAATAATTTTATTGACTCAAATTATAAAGAAATTCTTAATGAGAAGGGAATGATGATAAAGGTAATTTGCTGGTTTGAGTGGGTTTGGATATGGTTTTTTATATGCTATCCTTTTTTTGTAAGAAAAGTGCAAGCTTCCAGGAACATTTTGTGCTTCCATCTTTATTCCCACGTGGTTTTTAAACGTCAAATGAGGATTAAAATAGTATCTTTCACATAAAATGAACTTCTATCAGTTGCATGTGACTACAAGCAAAGGTTTAGGACTTATATTCCTGTGACTGTGTAACACACTAAGTATTCTGTGGAGTTTAAGTAATCTTGGCCAGTTTGTTTTGGAAACTCTCGCTGTCCATTGCTCTCTTCCAGCTGTGCCTTCTCTTCTGTCTTTTCTGAAATGATATGTCTTTGATGGACAGTCCTACCCTCCACAGCAGGCTGCAATCAAACTGCAGCCTCAGGAGGGCTGCATAAAGAGGAAACATTTTGTGTTTTTATTTCCTACGTAAATCCAAGCTGTTTGGACACAATAGTCCTGAGACTGTGAGACACCCTGAGGCTTCTTCTAAGGCTGCCCTTGGACACCTGCCATCTAACCAGCAGTCTGGTCCCTGATCTCAAAAGAAACAGTAAAACTATCTTTTTTAGTTCAATAGCGAGCCTGTCTAACCACCATGGCCCATTACTGCATGTCACATTTCCCATTGCCTGTTTGAGATTTCTTAGCTGTAATTCCTTTCTAACATTTTTTCTTGTTTGAGATTGCTGTTTTCATTCATTTCTGTTAATTTTATTAATCTTTCAGAAGTTTCTTTTTGTTCCTTAAGTTGGTAGTATCTTTTAGTTTGGAAAATCCTTCAAAATGCAATTTAACATCTTTTTGCTTTTTATCAGATCAAATGAACTGAGTTTTATCCAAATTAATACTGACTAATGTGACTAATAATATCTGCTGTGGCACTGTGAGGACTTACATTAATTGCTGCTACTTGCTGTAACATTCACATTCTTGCATTCATTTTGTGACAATTGTCTTGATCCTCCTTGAAATGTTCATATTTTATTACACTGCATGAGGTCACTTCAGATTATCTGTGATGTGATGTGCTACATTAGCAAAAAGACAATAAGTTCTTTTAGTTAATATTCAGTTTGTCATAATATGGATTGACTTGGGATAGGTTGGAATTTTTTTCTAAATAGTTTAATGTGTACAGCTTGTTGTGTCACTATTCAATTCAAGCAAGACGCAATATGAAAATGAAATGTCATAAATAAAATATCAGCAGTGGGGAAAACAAAAAAATAAAGAAATTCCATTCACTATCTACACAGTTTTATTCTATTCAGAGATAAAGGGGAGGAGCGGCAGAGTAGTTAATGTGAGGTGCATTTTGAAATAAATGTTTCTCCTCTGTTACTGCAAATGCCACAATAAAGTAGCTGAAAAATATTTGTAGTCTCTTGTTTTATTACATCTACCCATGATTCTAAGAGAACTCTAAGTTAAGTAGTTGTTTCATTAGTGTAAATCACAGCCTGAATTTATAAACGCAAGTATTTTCAGTTTCTGCATAAATAACTTATATTTCAAGCAACAGATGCATTCAATATCACAATCTACTCAGAGTTATTCAGTAAACAGGAAAGAAATATCACATTCATCCTGAGACTTTTCTTTGTCATATTATTTGTTGATTTTTATTCAGAACGACACCTGGACTGTTCTTACAGCCACATTAAGAGGTAGGTATTCTCACTGGGAGCCTTCTCAGACCTTCTTGGTATAGACAAAGCCATCAGCTGTGTTTGAAGTGGGATGCCATCATTGCTTTGGAGAGCCTCCAGGGTCATAATGGGTCTTCATGCTTTATCATTCCCCTATTCTCACTGAAAAACCTGATATGTAGCTGCAGAGATGACCTCCTCAAGTAGTAGTATTGCTGTCACAAGCTATAACACAAGTTTGAACTTTTCTCCATCAGGTCAATGTCTATGCTAAGGGACTAGAAGGTAAATGCATCCTCAGTGAGAGATACATGTATGTAGGTATTAACTCCTGTGTTCTTATTTGGAGGAAACTTACATTATTGGAATTTCCAAGATTTCTGCCATGAGTGGTGAGAGTGTGTGGCAATTTCCAGTGTCTCAGCTACTCTCAGTCATTTGCAGCTCTCTGTCATGTAGGGAGGGCAGAGTAGTCTCATTTTGTCTTTTGCTGTTGATGTTCACCTTCTCAGAAATAAAAGCCATGACATGCTTTCTTGTTTCTCTAAAAAAAAAAATCCACCACAGCAATGTAATGAACAGCCCCCCCCTCAAATAAACTGAAACAACCTTACCTGATGTGACAATAACTACTTCATTTACTTTGCCAAGTCTGACTTAAAACACCTTTTAGCCAAAGGATTCTCTATCACCCTTTGAGCACAATTCCACAAATCATACCATTTCCCAGATGATGTGTCTGGAGAATATGAGACAGGTGTCTGGAACCATTTCTTTCTTGCAAGCACAGAAAACAACATTAACATTCTATTTAGTGCACACATTATTCCATGTAATCAACAAGATGATTGAAATGTTGGCTCTGGAAAGCAAAAGGCTGGATAGAAAACTAGTTTTACATTGAGAAGCCCAATGTTTTGGCCCTTATTTGTGAACAGACTTTAAAATACTTTATAACTCTTAGGAAAAAAATATTGGATTTTTCCCATTTATTCTCCCAAAGGATCCCCAGCTAAGTGACAATAAAATAATTTCTTTTCAGGCATTTCTAACTAGTGCATTTATCATCATGTATTCCTAAGGGTTCTATTAAAAGTGGCTTTCTGGTGATGGAATTCAGTCTTATGGAAGTACAAGTTCAATCATTCCCTTTGCAACGTTACGGTAAAGTGATATTAATGCTGCTGAAGTCAATGCTGATGTTCTATAACCAACTTGTGTAAATAAAATATTTTTGTGCATTAGTAGATCTGACATATATCTATGCCATATGCCCACTTAATTGTATGCCTGTATGATACATTGCTGCACTAGAATAGAGAGAAAGGCAAAGTAGCAAAACAGAACAAAAAGGCTAAAGATGTGAGTCATAAAGGACCATGTTTCAGAGACAAATTTTCATAGCTTCAGTAGAGCTGGGAGAGCAGCCTCCAGCTGAAAGCATAACTCCTGCCCAGTAACCATAATTCAACTCAAGATGATTTCCATCCCAAATCCTGAAGGGCTGTTGGTAAACCAGCTTGATTTTGTAGATAGGCAATTAAAACAAATATTGTTAAATGTTACTAAAAAGAAAAGCTTGACAGCATATTTTTTTCTGGTTGCTTTTCAGATTTTATACTCAGGACTTCTGATTTTCAGTCTGGAAATCCATCTGATGGCAAAGATTGGTATCAAAGGGCTTGAGGAAAAATGGCCAAGGAAAACAGGGCTGTTCTCAGACAAATTGAATCAGCTGACAGGGTCCTACTTTTTTAATGGAACATTTTCTCTATGCCCAGAAGATGAAAAAATGTGTTTTATAATACATGCTGACTCCACATCTAGTTCCAAATGTTTTGGTGTCTTTCTATTCTCACTATACAAATGGTGCAGAAAAATAGGACATCATGTAACCTGAGTGTCATTTATATCAGCCATAATACACTGATATATATTCATTAGCTGTGATGCTGGGAAAGTACAAGAGAAGTGGGGATAGGCTGTATTTCTAACCTTGCATATACCCACAATAATCTGGTCTTAGAACATCTTTTTCCAATATATTGAAACTGAAATTCCGAATAAGCCAAAGAAATGCTTTTCAGCCATTTTTCTTTAACCATAAACTTTGAGAGGTTTGAACAGTAAAATGCTGATCTTGCCCTCTAGAGTTATTAATAACAGTAGAATGTTCTTTTACTTGTTTTTTTCTGTGCAGACCTCTGCCTTCTGCTGAAGGTACTGTTTATATAATGAACTCAAACACAATCAGGATCTTGTGAATAGTCTAAGGAACATTTTATTGGGTGTGTTGACATTTCACATTTTCTTTATTACCCTTTGTGAAATCTCTTTATCACAACAGTGAAATCTCTTTCAAATGTTAAAGGCTTCTTTTATTCTTTCAATATTTTTATGTTGTAGAGGCAATGTCTTCTGGTTTTAGGCAGGCTGCTTGTTTTTTGAGATGGCATGGCATGAAACCATTAATTATGTCTATATTTACAGCACTTTGGAATGGTCTCCAAGACCTTTGTGTGGTTCTGTGTTCATATGTCACAACAAAATTAATATTTCAAATAGATCTAAATGACTGCCAACAGACATTTGTCTAACCTCTTTTTTAAAACCTCTTAGTGAAGCATATTCCACAAGTTCCATCATTATATTTCATGTGTCTTAGAGTCAGAAAATTTTTCTAATATGTATTTTGGCTAGTGGGGAGAAATTTTTCACAGGATATGTAGTGACAGGACCAGCTGGAATGACTTTGAACTGAAGAAGGGCAGGTTTATAGTATATATTAGGAAAATAGTTTTTCACTGTGAGGGTGGTAAGGCATTGGCACAGGTTGCTCTGAGAAGTTGTGCATGCCCCAGCCTTGGATGGGGCCGGGTTAGGTGGGTCTTTGAGCAACCCGACCTAGTGGAAGGTGGTGTCCCTGCCACTGGCATTGGAGCTGCAAAAGGATGATTTTTAAGGTCCATTCATACCTAAGTCATTCTATGATTCTATGAAATATTTATTGTCCCCCTCTACTAAATACGTAGAATAATTTATCATTGTCCTTCTTATACTAGAAGATGGTGGATATTTCTGCTTCTTCAAGCCCTGGATTACCAGTTAAGCTTTTGATTAAAATGAACTATATCATGTGGGTGACAGGCAGAAAGAAAGGATGGATAGCTCTAGTTACCAAAACTTGGAGAAGGGTTTCCAAATAGGATGTGTTGATATGAAAAGCATAGCGGTCCCGTGGCGGAGTGGAGAGCACTCTGGTCTCCGACTGCCAAGGTCGCGAGTTCGAGTCTCCGTGGGACCATCCCTGGCAGTCAAATGCCTCCCTGCCATCCAATCCCATCAGATCTCGGATGCAAAGCAGGGTCAGCCCCGGTTAGTACCGGGTGCTGTAGATAGTCCTAAGGACTTCACTGTCACTGTCCAAGCTTGCTCGGCCGTGGTAAATGAACCTTAGGACTTAAACGGTGGGGCCAGTTCTGCGCACGCTGTGCCTCACCTAAAAAATCCACTGCGCAGGCT
>VWZD01003870.1:0-16059 GCA_013396695.1 Sakesphorus luctuosus | reverse complement strand
GTTTTGTTCTGGTTTTTTTTGTTTGTTTGTTTTGTCCTTTTTTTTCTTCTTTCTAATTTTGTATATGTGGCTTCTTGTTTCATTTTGGGCTTTGTTTTGTTGGTTTTGGTTTTGTTTTCTTGTTTTCCTGGAAGATTGGTGATGTTTTATTTCTAGTTCATTATCATTGGTTTACCAGGTATATCTCTTTGAAAACAGATGGCTACATTAAGGACTGATATCCTCCTGGATGGCATTTTAAAGTGTTTAACAATTCTCAAAATAGGCTGGCAGTAATTCAGTTCCAAAAGATTTATGATACCTTGAAATTCAGTTTAGTCAAAGAGACTTCAAAATACATGTTCATTAGGATTATGGCAAGAGTACAGCTTTTTAAATGAAGGAAACACAAAAGTTAATGAAAGCTCTCAAATATTGGTGAAATATTCAAATCTTTATAGGAGCATCAAGTTCTGAATATTACTGGCGGAGTAGCTCTGTACTTCTGAAGTTTAAACAATGACTACAATAAAATTTTCATTATTTTGTAGCCTGACAGAGCTCTGCAAATAGTTTCTGCTGATCAAGTCTATTTTCTCTGACACTCATACCAGAAATCCTTTATGTACTCAAGAGGCTCTCAAAATGTTATTTCTAGTTTGAAATTCAGATTAAAAATGTCACTCAACAACAGCAACAACAGAAGCTATTGAATCATTTGGATGGTACAGATTATGGCTAATGGAATACAGCACACAAACCTTCACAGTCTGATCAGTGCATTATACAGGGTGGAAAAGAAAAACAACACTACCATGGTTCAGTAGCTGTTCTTTTGGAAAGACTTGTCTGTTTATGAAGCAGAAAATTGCCAAGTAGAAACACCAGTAACAGTGAGTAAATGACTTTTAAAGTTTTATTCCTCACATTTTCCCAGATTTATCAGACTCATAATTGTCTTCACTATTGAAATTCGTACTGTTTGATGAAATGCAAGGGAACAGGTGTAGTCATTGGTCACTCCGCTGGCAGCTGGACAACTGAGCAACACAAATGCCACTTTCTGGCCCTTTCATCAAGAAGAACAAGATGATCCATGATCTTTTTGTCTATTTATATTTTTCCCAATGATAGCAGTGATTAGAAAGAGAGGTATGTTTCTAAGGTTGATTGGAGATGATTCTATTGCCACTACAATATGATAAATCCACCATATGTACAGCAAGCATGAAATTAAAGCTCTGCAGGGCTGTCTTTTCCCAGCAAACCCAGTGCATGGAAAAAGGAGAGAGATAAAGGAGAACAATAAGGAACCATATTACTCAAAAAGTTTATTTCAATACTCACTCTAGACCTCACAGCAAAAAATATTTTAAAAGTCACTATCAGACAATGAATATTTTTTCCCATTTTAATGGCCTTGTGCTAGTTTGTACAGCTGCTGAAAAAATCTTTCTAAAGCAACTAAAAGTGTGTTTTAGACAGGCTCCCTGATGCCTGAGCACACAGAAAGGATCCTCAGCTTCATACTTGTGATTTCAGATGTGGAGATGCAGTTTTCTTATTCCTCCTTTGCTAAAAATTGTGCCTGAAGTGTAGAAAGGTCCTCACTGAGACCCTGAGTATTACCATCCCACATCCAAAGATGAGCCTCTAGGGCCGAGGAGGCTCTTTCCCTACAGTGACAATGGACCATTTTGCTCTATATTGGGATTCAGCTCATCAAACATTTCAGTCCTTAGAATCCCTCCCTGTCTAAACACCTGTGAGTGCTCTAAAGAATCTGAGACAAAGACAGGGCTGGCAGCTATGATGACAAATGACAAGAAAACTGTGCCTTTCTATGGATGTGGTAGGAAACCAAATGGAAGAGCCCAGGGCTTCTAAAATGAAAGCAGAATCTAGTATTTTAGCACCTAAGTCACTATGGTTTTCCGCATCTGAAATATTCATCTTTAACTTTGTCCTTTCATTCCCATTTCATCCATTTACAGGTATGCATTTAGGTGTGTTAAATTTAGTACAGCT
Source organism: Sakesphorus luctuosus (assembly GCA_013396695.1). NCBI lineage: Eukaryota > Metazoa > Chordata > Aves > Passeriformes > Thamnophilidae > Sakesphorus > Sakesphorus luctuosus. The sequence goes on along the minus strand of VWZD01003870.1, from coordinate 14,052 downwards.
AAAGGTCCAGGAGACTGTAGCATCCCAGAATTTTTCAGTGGGATGGCTAATACTCAAGATCTTTAGATGCTGTGCTAGTTTGCAACTTCTTTTGGGACCTTTAAGTCTCTTTTTTTTCCTCAGTAAACACTCCACAGGAGACTGTGGAGAAGATCAACGAGTTCTGCTCAAAATAGTTCAGCTTAATTTTTTGTCTTCAGTAGAGTTTAGATACTATTTTTATCCCATCAGTAGTAAACATCACTATCTCCTCCTGTGTGGAAGTCCCTCAGGGATATTTTTTTATCTCCCTAGTTGAGGAGGAATTATATTCCTCTTCCTTTATATCAGCCATTGTGGCTTCTTTGCTATTTGGCTTTGCTTTTAATATGCAGACTTTCCATATCTCTTATCTTTTAATTCTTAATTATATTCTGGTTCTAGCTGCTTGTGATTAACATCAAAAGAAGAAAAGATGACAGAGAATGCCTAAGCAAGTATAACAGTGTTAAATCTATAGCAAAGTGCAGGTTCCAATTTCTTTTTAATGAATAAAATCATAAAATATTATATTCTATTTCCTGCATAATTAACCTTTAAAATTCCAAATGCTTTGTAAAGGAAACAGAATAATACTCCATAATCTACCAGAAAAACCAGTTTCAGATACTTGGCATACCCTTGCATCAAATGAGTTTTTTGTCTGGTTGGTTGTGCTCCCTGATACATAATTACATCACCTTAAAATCGACATCACTCAGGTTGCAAACAGCATGGATTAACAACAGCTGAAGACAAGAGGGTGAAAAACGTCTTTATTGGTATCAATGAAATTGTTGCATATTCTGTATGAAACTACTCCTGCCTTACAGTGGCAGGAAAAGATCAGCTCTTCAAAGACCTCAGAAAGAAACTTTCTGTTGGTATGTAGAAGACATAAGAGAGTTGTATTTCCATAGTGACCACAGATGTTTTCTGTGGGTTTTAAGCCATTCCTTCCTTGCCTCAGGACTCTCTTGTATCCCCTTGCCCAGGTACCAGCGTACAGCACCCCAAGTTCTAGAGACAACAGATATGGGCATTCAGGTGAACTAATATTATTCTTGTCTTGTTCCTAACAAATTTGCAAGCAACTGATGGTCTTGCAGCCTGAGCTTGACAGAGCTTGACCCTTGCAGGATGCTTAGAACAGAGACAATGGACATCAGCAAAAGAAAGAGCCTGCAAAGGCAGCCACAGAGGTTGGATGAGCCACTGAAATGACTGAGGGCTTTTCCCTTCATGGGCAGGGAATATGAAAAACTAACCCTTTGCACACAGTAAATAATAAAAATAAAATCATTGGCACAGAAAACACTTGGAAAATCAAATTTTGGATTGCACATTCAAGAAAGGCAGGATTTGGTCCTTTGGGATATTTTTAATTTATGTACTTGCTTTAAAAAGAACATAGCCTGTAAAGGTGTTAATTCAATATAACACATTCTGTCTCATGGGATTTATTTAAGTGAAAATGTCATGCTGGCTACGTTCAAAATAAGAGTTAATTATAACTTTATTTAAAAAAAAAAAGTTAGATCACTATGATTTTATCTCAACAACAGGCCTCTGTAAAATATGCTGTTAGATTTCTGTATTTTTGAGTATCACAGGCCATTAGGGCCTATGTGTATGCACAGACCTACCTTCTTGTCATTGCACAGAGAAAAGATGTGCACAGTAAATCTAAAGAGAGAATCTAACCACAACTCATGAATGCTTTGAATTTCAATTCATGCTCTAGCCCAAAAGGAAGGGTGAGATTATGATCATGAAAAAAACCCCCACTGGGGTGCCTCCTTGACTCACCAGAAACCTAAAAGCAGTAAGGTTTCTTTTCCCTGAATGGTGTATACGGTTTAGATAGAAGGTGCAAGGAGCTGATGAAGATTGACATCCAATAGCTCAGACTTTGGGCTTCAGTGAGAAGTCTCACCATTCTGGAATAGTCATCTTTCATTCTCCACATAGTTAATGGAAAGAAGATGGAAATTTATCCATCCTAAAATGTAAGTCCGAGTGTGCCTATTTTAAGCTGAAAATACGTCAAAAGTTTTTTGTTACCTTGCTGTGGGTGGCATGGACTTCTCAATACATCATAGGAGAGAAAGGATTTTGCAAATTAGTCATGCATTCTGCTAGGCTTTAATTTTATCTCGTATATCTAGGATGCAAAAGTAAACTAAAAGTATTGACTTCCTGTCACAGTCAGTGGAAAAGAGAGATGAGCCCAAATACTCTTCTTGTACAAGAGACTTTGTGTTCGATATTGGAAACTAACTGGAAAAATGGAAAGATATCACTTCCCTTATTATTTGCTTCTAATTAGCTGCATCAAAGGGTGGATAATCATTTGTTAATGACAAGGAGAAATTTTGGAAGAAAATTTTGTAATTTTGGAAGAAAATTTTGTAATTTTGGAAGAAGGAAGTAGAAATGCAATAAACCAAGCTCAAAAAGATACAAAACACTCGCAAATCCACCAACTCCATCATCAGAAGACCAAGAAGCTTCCTACCTTTTGTCCTGTACATGACTGATCAAGGTCTCATCTTCATGCAATGGAAAATGTAGAGTACTTTTTTTTTATGTACAACATGAACTCATGCAGGTAAGTAACTTTGGTCCACAGATCTAAAGATGGTGAGACCGTCAAGGAACCTGAGACCCACCCACCCAGCTACAAGTTACCATGCAATAGCCAGTAACTTCCAAGAGTTCCACACAAACTGTTCCTACTTCCTGCACACTGTAAAGGACAGATTTTTGCTCTACTCTTATGACAAATCTGACACCCAAATTCTACCACTCTGTGCTGCAGGGAAAGAACAGGATGGTCTCAGGTCTCTCCAGCTGCATGCCAGCTATAAATGACAAAGAATTTCATGAAGTGGTTCATGGCCTAAGCATGGAGGAAGGCAAAGAACTCTAAGGTTCTTCTGATTCTGGTTACAGGAACGTTTTTTCTAACCTCAAGCTGAGAATAATGTTTAACCAGGAACATGTGAGGGAGACATCACTGTCACGACACTGGAAAGGGTCTGACTGTCACTGGTGCACCAAACTACTCTGTCTGGGGGATCTTTTCTGCTGGTAGTACATCTCTGACACTTCAGAAGAAAACCAATTTTCTGTCTCCCAAAAGCAAAGTTAGACAACAAGCAAGAAATTATTATTTCTTTCCACTGCCTACAGGCAACAGTGGACTCAGAAAGGATTCAGTGAACTAATTAAATACTCCTGTGAGCAGAGCATAACCAACTCACCATGTTTTGTCTCCTTTCATTCTCTTTTTGGGAAGCCAAACAAATTATCTTATACTGTTATTGCATGGTTTATTTTCAAGCTCCTATCTCATATTTTTCCTATCTTACAATCTCCTCTTGAACAAATCACACTCCAAGTTTTCATGTTTTAATCTCTTCTAGTGAAATAACTCAAGTTTGTAATATCCAAGTTTGTAACATCCCTTGCTGTTAGAATCCTTCTAATTTTCAGTTTAGAAAGTTTTATACATAGAACATAGTTCTTCGACTTTGTATTACTCCCTATTATTAACATCCAAATTTAAGCATCTCCTTCTCTGTCCTCATTTTTCCAGGTTGCCCAAACTGTCCTCTCTTAATCCATTTTAAAGTAAATTCCTAATTTCCCTAACTACTCATCCTTGTTCAATTTGTGCATCTCTTTTTTATTATAGGTGAGAAAAATTACAGCTTTAAAAGTGACAGATAAGCTTTAGGCAATCTTAACTTACAGAATTAATTGAACCATCCATGAGAGGTGAGACACATGAGACCAGAATAAATGAAAGAGTTGATGGATACATTCAGATTTAAAGTTCAGGATATTAAGGTCTGTGCTATCTGTAACCTCCTATAAAAGAATTATTTCACCAAGACTCATCTGAAGAGTTTCTGCTAGGAAACACATTCTAGGGAGACAGAAATATTGACGGATTCTAACAGTAAATTCTAGTGACATCCCACAAGGCTAGGTGGTTGTGCCAGATTTCAGCCAAACTTCAGACATCCTCTCCCTTGGCCTCTGTGGATTATGAAAGAGCTGAAGCTCTGACATTTATCACTTTTGGTTACTTTTTCCATTAAGCCGCTACATCTTTTGCTAACTCCTTAAAAAGAAGAGAAAATTGGCTATTGCTGTAGTAGCTGCCCATATGAGTCTTTACATTTGATGCTTTGGCACATGTCCTAAAATTACCAGCCTAACATGTTTGCTGTTTTGAGACAGCCTAGCTGAAAAGAGTGTCAAGAGCTCATGCTTTGACTTCTTATTGCAGCAGATTGCAAAGACAGATGCTGTCAGCTTAACAGGGAAAATATTACAATTTAGTATGATTTAGATGGGTGGAAAATTTGGCATTACACACACAAAAGACCCAGAAGTTTATTTGCCACACAAATCCACTACTGATGTCCAAAATGCTGCACCTGTTGACTCTGTGCTGGGTGAAGCAACAAGCTCAGCAGCACATGCCCAGTGTATCTTAAGGCTTTGACAGGATAGAAGAAGAGTTCTCCACAAGCACTCTTTTGCCATGTGTTTTGAAATTATCTTCTCTATTTTGTGTATTGCAATTTCCTCACAAATTTCAATAGATAGTGACACCAAGGAAGTATTTAGAGAAGGTTTGTCAAATGTTTGTGTTTCACCAGATGAAGTTTCTATTCCCCTATCCCATTCACAAGCCAGTGCTGGCAAAAATACTTACAGAGAGTTCAAAAGTGAACGTTTCCTCTTAAGGTCAAAGCAACAAAAGCAATCCCTAAGACAGTGCTAGTACTTCCTGCTTTCAGGATCTTGAGCCTGCCTTCTGGCCACTAATAGCCACATTGACAAAGACGGGATGGTGCATGGTGCTGAGTAAGGAATTTTAAGGAAAATTGCCCAGCCCTCTACTTTTGCCCTTGTGTTGCTGAGGACAGCATAGCTGACTAAAGTACTCCTGTAAGTTTCCAATTCACACTCCAATTTCCCTGACTTTATAATGAAATTGGTGCATATGGCAGCAATATGATATACCTTTGCTGCACAGGAAGACAATCTGACCCATTATTGCTCAAGGAAATGAAAGTTTCTCCTAAAGAAAACCTACTGTTACAGCAACAGCCTTGCACAGTTGTTTCACACAGTTTTTACCAAATTGTTCCTTCTCCCACAGGTTATTATTCTATTTCACCTGTGCAGAATACAGAAGTGCTGCTCTACCCATTAGGGAAGAAAAGGCCATGGAGCAACACTTCCCTCTAGAAGTCTGAAGACTGAGAGCAAAGAAAGCCAGTTTCCTAATGTTTCTGAAAATGCCACACACACAGAGGGTTACCATTCACATTGGAAGAGGAAGAATGAATAACTGAAATAAAAGAAACAAAGGAGATCTCTCCAACACAGTCTGCAGGGGAATATTCTATGTATCAAAAATCAGTGACTGTTCTATGTACTTGCAGTGTAGCACCAATAATAGGTAGCTTTCCTGGAGCATCTTTCACAAATTTGTTGCACATTACTGAGCAGAACTATTACATGGGCAGGAATTAAATGCTGCAGAAAAGAGTATCTGTGGTCTGATAATTTTCTATTTAGAGAAAGCCTTTTTTAATGAAAAAATATGAATGTTGCAGGTGGTAGTTGGGGGCTGCTTCCTGTTGTCAAGAAATACATTTCTATTACGAAAGCTCACAGTGATTTTTAAATCAGATGAAGAAAGAAACATGGCATTTGATGATAAGCTAAAACTTACTACTCCAAAAACTCAATTGATTTGGCTGAATAAAAATAAACTTAATAAAAATACTTCCTATATTTGGCCCTACATTTACACCTCCACTTTATCATATGCTTCCTGTGCACTTGGTTGGAAGGGTGGTTTTGGTCTACTTAGTCATTGATCTTACTTTAAGTGTTTCTTAGCATTATGGTGGATCTCTGCCCAGCAGCTACTCTAAAACACAACAAATCAACAGTACTTTGTTATTTGTGTGCATTTAGACAGACCACGCTCAATCTGGGATGCAATGGAGGAGTTACCAGTGATAAGCATGTAATGCAAAGCAATCCAGCATTAGTGGCAAGTGACAGAAGGAGGATAACAGAGAACAGACTCCTATCACAGTGGACCAAAACTATAATTCATGGTGCATCTCTTCTGAATGTAGACAATTTTCTTAGATGACAGGGGCACAAAGTGTTTTATAATTAGATGTCTGGAAATAAATAGCCCCATTCCTCAGTTGTGTGGCTAATGAAGTTAATTACTGCTTTCCATTCGAAACCAGCTGAGGGTGATAGCAATAGTTTCAGCCCAAGATCTTGTACTGAAGCTCTCCTACTCATGCTCCTGACCAATGTAGTCTTCAGAGGAATGACAGGTTTTGGAAATAATAATATGAAAAGCATTGTAGGTATCTTTCCTGTTCACAGTTTAGGTATCTGTGACCACTAGTAAATTCTCAAACTCAACAGCTGTACTCAGATTACTGTGAATAAATTGTTGAATAAGCATGTGTGCTGGTTTAGAGGTAAACCAGCAGGAGAAACGAGCTCAACACGAGAGAGATTATAAGTCAGAGCTACAATTTAATAATAATAATACAGTAAATACACTGACACAAAGGGAAATTGCTTTCAACTCCCAAAACTCAGCAGTATAACCCAGTGCCCTGGGGTACAAACCCAAAGGGATTTGCTAGCCCTTGTGCTGAGACCCGCGTGGTTCCCCCAAGTCCAAAGCAAAAGGAAGTGAAAAACCTGTTGGTACAGGTGATGGCTGTAGTCTGGTCGAGAGTGGTGGTCTCCTCCTGTCGAGGTCCAGCTGCTCCTCTGCGTCCGACAAAAGGTTCCTGAGGTCTTCTTACCCACACCTTTTGTACACTCAGGGAGCACCCAGTCCCTCCCCCCAGGGTGGGGACTCACACAATGGGTGATTAACTCTGTGAGTCATGGGCTATTTTTGAACTGGGTAGAATACACAGCTTGATCACCCCCACACAGTGACAACTGGTCCCACCTGCTGAACTAGGACATTATGTCTCCACAAGTCTAATGGAAAGACTACTGGAAGCAGAGAGTCTCTCCACTGAGCAAAGAGCACATAATAACACTGCCTGCTAATGTGTTCCTTTCCCATTTATCCTGAGAGAGAAATACTGAAGTCCTTCAGCTATTTTCAGAGAAAGAACTGGTTTCTGAAGGATGGAGAAAAAAGAAGTTAGATGCAAGACTTGTGATGGCAGCCTAGGCCTGAGGAATATTTGTCTGTTGTTTGTGTTACGTTTTGCAGTCAATACTGCCCTAGTCTCACCTTCCTGTTGCCTACTAGTTTGTTGCTGTTGCCTAAATCACAGTCAGCAAATACTTGTAGGAATAAGTTTTACCCTCAGAGAAGAATGTGTGGTGAAATTCCTTTTTGTTTCTAAAGGACTTTGAAGTCCCCAAAATGAAAGTTCCAGTGAAGCACAACATTGCCTTCTCCTTGGAGCAAGGTGAAAATTGGGGTCATCTGCAGCTGAAGGAGAATCCTGAAGCTTTGAAACAGAGAAGAAATATCAACACCAAGAAAAGGGTATGTACTCAGCTCTGCAAAGTTGTCATCCACCTCCTGTGGTTCCTGATTTTTTCTAAGTGCAATGAGTCCACATGATGAAGTTCATTCTGGGTCTCTCTGTGTTCTCATTTGTGTCCCAGATTTTATGTCTATGTTTTACATTTGGCATTGCAATAGTTTCTTGTTGAAAAAGAGAGCTACTTCTTCCCGAGGGCTGCTTGGAAGCCAGTTGTGCAGCCTTTGTAAATTATGGCAGTTGTACTATAAATTGAGACTCTGGGCTCTTAGCTTTAAAAATATCTTGGATCTCCTTCAAAGGTGTTATCTGCATCCTCTGCAGCTATTTATCCTCATACATTAGCACTTTCACAGAGAAGTGGCCTAATGGAATGACACTAGAAGCATATTCTATTATATCTGTATATATTAAATATAACTTGGAAACTCTCACCTGCCACTAAGTGCCTTCTGCAGGTTCTGGAAGTGTTTGGGCTGTCTGGTGGATGGATGTTGGTCTGTTTCCACTGGTTTCCTGTGAGGAGTATGAGCCTTTTTCCAACCAGGAGCTGACACCAGCTAATTAGTAGTGCTGGGCCTGCCTGTCCTCCATCTCTGTGCTGCTGTTCAAGCACCACTGGTTAGTTACAAAATTTTTAGAGATCTCATAGACAACAAAGGAAAAAGAAATCTTGTTTATGGGAGTTCTCATGAGTGGTTCTGGAAAACATCAATTCAGTTATGTCTCTGTGGTTTAGACTCAAGTTCCCCTTGATGTATAATTGATGTAATTTTGCTTTAGAACTCTATTGTTAACTTTATGATTCACTTACAGAGTCTAGGCTGCATTATAATGTTATATGCATTATAAAATGCTTTAAACAGTGAGAGAAAAGAACACATTATCTTCTTAAACTATCTCTTTTTAAACTACAAGATTGTTGTTTCTCATTTACACTAAAGCCCTTTTATATTCCTCTGGCTGTGGCAACAAGACATGAATTGTGTGTGAATTACATTTATATAATTTTTAGTAAAAATAAAAACAAATACGTTTTTCTTCTTCCTTGGGCTTTGAGTTAGAGACATTTGTGCTGTAATTAATCCAATTTTCTTTTTATAGAGAGGAATAAAGATAGAGAGACCCTATAACTTATCTGCTTTTTAATCTTAAAATGCTCATCAGCATGCAGTCATTAAAATACAGTACAGTGTGATATACCCAGCACATTGCTGACTGATAAAATGTCAAAGATTTAGTTTGCAAAAGAGCGATGATCACCACATGTTTTCACATCATTGTCTATAGAACTCCGCTGAAAAATAACAATATTTCCCTTCTCTTTGGGCGGATAAAGTTTTATTTTTCTAGCTTGGACTTTCAGTCCCAGTCTTATCCAGAAGTAAACAGTAAAAAATGAGGTGTGTATATACGAAGTAATGAACTGGACTATTTACCATGTGTATGTCTTTGATGAAGGAAGATGAATTGTTTAAAGAGGGTGCTTGTCAGCTTACTGAAAACAACAACATTGCATGAACTCTGAGAAGTCCCTCCACAGTTTCACCGTGTTCATCTTAGAGGTAAGTTGAAGTGCCTGATCTGCCGGTGGTGGCTGCCACCACAGAGCCATCTCAGTGGGCTGTAGAAGGAAAATTTTCTGTGTTCTTGTTTAAACCGACAGGAGTGAACCCAATACAAAAGGGATTATAAGTCAGAGTTACAATTTAATAAAAATATTACAATAAATGCACTGATACAAAGAGAACTTGGTTTTGCTCCACAAAACCCAGAGGTATAACCCAGCAGCCTGGGGCACAAACAGAATGGTGTTTGTTAGCCCCTGTGCTGAGAGCAACCCCCATGGTTTCCCTGAGTCAAAAGTACAAGGAAGGGAAAACCCTGTTGGTGCAGATGACGGTCACAGTCTGGCTGAGAGTGGTGGTCGCAGTCCTGTCGAGGTTCTGGTCCTCCTCTGGATCTGACGAGTGGTCCCAGAAGTCTCCAGACACCAAGATTATATCCCCTCAGGTTCAGGTGGGAACACCCAGTACCTCCCCCAGGGCAGGGAGTTCCACAATGGGTGATCTGACTCTGAGTCATGGGGTATTTTTAGAATTGTTGATGGCCCATTAGCAGACACGCCCCCTCAGGCTGAGTGTGGAGGTGCTAACTACTTCCTGGAGAGGAGTTATCACAGCTCCTATCTCCCAGGCTTCTTTAACACCCAGCTTACATCCTGAAGGGTCAGGTGTGCCCTGGGCAGCTGCTGCAAATGGTCCCTTGTTAACAGTTCATGAGAAATGACGTAGAGGATTTAGGATAGACAGCTTTGGTCACACCCACAGTGATAAACTGGTCCTGGCTGCCAAACTAGGACACTGTTAATTCAGACTTGGTAGTTAAGCTACAGATTTAAAAGAAAATTGCTTTCCCCAATAATAATCAGCTCATTTTTCTAGAAAGTGGACAATTTACACCTGGTCCATTGCCAAGTTATTGCACTGACAGTCTTGGAGAAGTCCAATGTTGGGATCTGAAATTCAGCTTCCAGCAGCAAGAGCCTGACAAATTTACGCAGTAAGCCATTGTCAACAAAGGCTGAGACAAAATCCCATCACTAAAGACAAGGCTGTTGATGTTCAGCCATGCTGATAAGCTAAAACAGAGATGGATTTTAAGATGAATGCTATCAATTCACGTTGAAACCGTTTGTTTTCTTCCCCCCATGTAAATCCCTGTTATAGAAAATATTAACTAATTGTGCAATGTAGCTGAAACTTGTATAATCCCCTAGTTGACATGTGTTACCATAATCCATCCTACTTATTAACATATCCTGGTCCCAATACCTTAAAGTTGTGTGTCGCATCTTCAATGAACCATTCCAGTTTCTAGCCCCATATCTGGGATAAAGTAGCTTTATTGACCCTCACAGTCCAAGAGATGAAAACCAAGATCTTGTACTAAAAATTCATGTGCTATGTTCAGTGGAGCTGAGGAAAGAGGGGTAAAGCTGTAGGCAACTGGAGTGTCCAAGACTGCAAGAGAAAACCAAGAAGAGAGACTCATTTGTTTGGATAGTGACAAACTTAAGTCTCCTGTTAAATGTAGAATCAGATATGGAGAGAGGATTTCTTAAAAAATACATACAGTTTGACTTTTCTATTATTAATAGGAGTTCTTTTAAGTATAGAATGACTGCAACTAAGAAATTTCCCAATTATCTCTAATATCTTAATTTTTCTCTATCTTTTGCCTTTGGCAGCTCCGTTGATGACCTCACGGGTGCTTTGGAGAAGCATATACAAGAGACCACGGAGAAGGGTTATGAACTGATGATTAGGTAGGGTGATGTGAAGGTTGATACTCTATTGAAAACTGCCAGGAAGATGATCTAATCTTATGCAATGTTCTAGTGGCACTAGTAACAGTGACAGCTTGGAAGCACATGATACCCAGAGAACTGGCTCCATCCACAACAGTGCACTGGGCACAGAGTGATGCTTGGCCAGACTGTGACACACACATTGTGACATTTTTGGGGGCAGGATCAAAGACACTGGTAACTGGAAAAAATAATTGAAGACTGTAGTCAGTTGATTAAATATCAGATATATAAATGGATTAGTGGTAGACCAAATAATTTATTGTTCTGTATGTTCTAATTCCAGTAAACATACTTTAACAATTTTGGAATGAGCCATTGTTTTACTCATGGAGCACAATAATTTTGGAGTAAAGTAGTTGCATACATGCCTGCCATTTTTGCCTACCATTTCATTCATTTTGCTACTCTTTTCCTACTCAGTAAGTTTTTACTGTATAGCATCTCTTTTCAGATTAGGGGAAAAAAAGGAAAAATGAAAACTATTGCATCTGTCTTTATAAGCAGATTACAGTTTCCATTAAAATTTTAAGTGAAAAAAGCATTAAGCCCTTATCTATTAATTGTTTCCCTTCTTAACTACTGTCCAAGTTACTTATGTTCTTTAACGGTACTTCTCAGCAAAATTGTGCTTACAATCAAAAAGAACAAATTATTTTTGATAGGAAGAATCCTTATTGATGATATAAAATGCAATCATATAGTCCTGAATGCAAATGACATTTCTCAGAGAAATTTGTTCACAATCAGGTTTTATTTCCTGTTGGTGTACTTAACATTTCAGAATTGTTTCATAAAGCAAGACTTGCATACATCAATAATGGATGTATCACTACAACTTTTTTGTAATATGCTAATTTTTAGGAAAGTATTTGGGCATCTTTACTGAACTTGGAAAAAAAAGGACAGAAAATTTTATGAGGTATATAAGGACTTCTGACCAGTAGGTGACATTATGCAATAATAGTGAATTAATTTTAGAAAACATACTAAACCTTGAAATACCCCAAATAACACAGCTTACTTATTTTTATTTCCAATAGGTGCTTCCCCTTCTAGCTATTTCCCTTAGTGTTATGTTTACTGCATTCTATTCTTGGACCAATGGAAGGTCAATTGCATTGCTTTAATTTCAGAAAATCATTTAAATATGCAAATTAAATCTGGAATTATGTCAAAAGCAAGTTCAGGTCTCTTTCATATTCAAACAATAGCATCTAAACATTAATCATCTCTCTGTGCTTTTATGACTAAACCCAATTACATGATACTGAATTAAATGGGCCTGTAAAGAAACTTAGATAGCTTTCAATGAACATACTCTGTAACAGAAAGATATTATTATTTAAAATCCATAGTACAGTATGATAGATGTTGTTGTACAGTTATATCCAATTTACCAGAAATTTCTCTGTTCATACAATACAAAAATTATATAACAGCAATGTCAAAAGAGCTGGCACATTAAACTGTCTTTTTTAAAAGCTGCTACAGAAAATGGATGAGCTTTAGTAAGGCGTGTTGGTCTTGGTTTTTTCACACTAACAGGTCAAGAAGAGGATGGGCAACTCTACTGTGACATTTTCAATTAATAAGAAAATAAATGTTAACAATTTATGATGCCTTGTCACTTAGTTTGAAAGGTGACAGAAAGTTCATGTTGGCTGAATTCAAATGACAAAAAACCAGACAGAAAACAGACTTATGTTGTGTGCACCATCCTTTGAGGGCCCAATCCCAAGGCCAAGAAAGATGGTGGAGGATTTTTGCTGATTTTCATAGAGAATGGATTATCAGATCCACAGGATATTTCAGATAATCAGGTCTCATCCTACTTCCAAAAAAAATTCTTTTAATGTAAAACTAGTCTCCTCAAGATTATATTCATGTCACTGTAAATCAAATTATATGATACTTCTAAAAAGAGAATTAAGCAGAGTGTGAACCTTTAATTAAAAGTGTAATGTAAGAAATAGATACAGTTAGGAAAAGAGAAAAGTTAGAGTTATTTACCAGTACATGCTGGACTAAGACTTGCATACCTTGTGTCCTCTGTGATGAACCCAGAAAGAGAACCATCACTGTGTGTGCTGGAACTGATAAGTCCATATGAAATGTATGGCTTATTTCAGGGTAGATCTTATTTCTTGGTAGATCGAATGTGCTCTTCAACATCTTCATAAATGACTTGGATGCAGGACTGGAAGGGATACTAGCAAGTTTGCAGATGACACAAAACTGGGAGCAGGAGCTGTTGACTCTCCCTCGAAGGCAGGGAGACCCTGCAGAGAGATCTTGACAGATCAGAGGGCTGGGCAACCACCAGCCAGGGTAATCACCAACCATATGAAGTTCAAGAAGGGGAGGTGTTGGATTCTGCACCTGGGATGGGGCAACCCCGGGTGTTTGTATAGACTGGGGAATGAGATGCTGGAAAGCAGTGCCANGAAGCAGTGTGAGGAGTGTCTGAGGGCACTTGGTCTATTCAGTCTGGAGAAGAGGAGACTGAGGAGAGACTTCATTGCAGTTACAACTTCCTCGTGAGGGGATGGGGAAGGGCTGGCACTGATTTCTCTGTGGTGACCAGTGACAGGACCCAAGGGAACGGCCTGAAGTTTTGCCAGGGGAGGTTTAGGTTCTTGACCCAGAGGGTAGTTGAGCACTGGAACAGGCTCCCCAGGAAACTGGTCACAGCATCAAGCCTGCCAGACTTCCAGAGGTCTTAGGCACATGGTGTGACTCTTGGGAATGGTCCTGTGCAGGGCCAGAAGTAGGACTTTGATGATCCTTGTGTGTCCCTTCCAACCCGGCACACTCTGAGTTTATGATTCTATGATTTATAACATCTTTTCTCTCCCTCACGGTAAGTCTCTGGGCCTTGATATTGATGCAGAGGCTCTCTTAGCTAAAGCACTTAGCCAGGGTCTGCTTTCAGTCTGGTGACCTATTTTCATAAAAGTCACAAGAATTTCATTAGGATTTCTACATTTCGGTTAACATTACTGAAGCTGGCTAAGTAGTTCAAAGATTATTTGAGGATAACAGATGGATATTCACATATACAGAAACTAAGAATTTCCTAGT
>VWZD01003869.1:73186-88136 GCA_013396695.1 Sakesphorus luctuosus | reverse complement strand
ATATATTGTAGTTGTATTGCAACTAGTACAGTAACTCTGCTCAACTTCTGTAGTGCTCATATGCATGAAACTATTAATCAAAGTGGGCTTTTGTAAACCTTTCTAATTCAGAAATGCAAATGTTATGTGCGAATTCTAACATTTGTGTTCAAAATCTCCATCTTATACCTACCTCATTTCTGTATTTAGACATCCTACCAATGAATAGAATCAGGAATAGCCATACCACCTCCACAAACAACTAATGTGGATGCTCTAATTTCTTTTCTGCTCCATTTCCCCTCAACATTTTGCCACTACATCTCTCTTGACAATATCATCTTTCCATTGACTTCAGTCTTCTCAGTCATCTTAAAACAATACGCAGTTTTGCGGTCTACTAACCTTAGCCTCTCAGTAATTACAATAGGAATTATGCAGTATTAAGGAAAAGGTTACAGTTTCAATTGCATCCGTGACTGAGAATGTAAATGCTAAATATATTTGTGAAATAAAATATTCTCTATGAATTCTTGTTGTTAACTTATTTTTCCTCTCTTTTTTTCTTTTTTTTCTTTTTCTGATTTTCTGGAATCAACCATTGGAGAGATTTCTTTCCTTTGCAGAGTCTAAGAAACATCATTACTCGTAGCTGATACAGTGTTTTAAAAGGTCTTTTATTGCAAAATAAACACTTGAAATATGCTGCTGGATATGAGGAATGGTCTGGATGGCAACGGTTTATAGTGACAATGCAATAAATTATAGGTATTAGTTTTTACTATAGAAACAATTTGTCAGCCTCTTTGTCAAAATGAATTTTGACTTATCTTTCTGATCAGCAGGACTAGGAATATCAAGGTCAGAGAGGTCTGGAGAAACCTGGAAAGTATGTGGTTTGGGTATTCATGTGTTTCTCTTTAAATATACCTTCCTAATCCTTTTATAAACCCATGTATTCAAAAGAAATTAATCTTGTTGGAAATTTGTTTCAGGTGATTAATTTTGAAGAAGCCCAATAAGGATAATTTAAATAGTTTTGGCTAAAATATATTTAAACTTTTCCAAAGTCTACTTCACTTTGTAAGCCCATGTTTTAAAAGTCATACAGTGTACTTTGCATGAAAAAGTCAGAAAAAAGCAGTTACATTCTCTCATGAAATATTTTTTTCCTGTATAATAGTGTTTCCCCTGGTAATATGTAACTATCTATGACTGGGAAGGCTGTAAATGAACTTGTTTGTTTTTTCTTTTATCAATAATAAAGTATATTTCTACTGATCTGGTAACTGTTCATAAGAAATTTTTGCATGTATTAAATAATGTTCTCTAGATTGCACTATGTAAGAAAACAAACAGCGTAAGTGGAGGAACTTATCTTTGCAACCACAGAAGCCAGCAGCAGGATGATAAGGATTTGACATTTAGAATCCTCCTACACTGATAGAGTGAGTCTCCAGTCGTCTTTTGTTGACCTTCATAGGGTAAAATGGAAATCCATGCAGAGTTTCATGGATGTATTAACAATGAAGAGACACATAAAACTATTGATATTAAAACTATTTCATTGTTTTATTTTTTGGTTGGTTTGGTTGGTAGGTTGTTTTTTTAAAAGGAATAGTTAATCTGGGGAAAGTAAGATCTCTAAAGCAATATATCAGAATACTGGTAGACAGCTGGAAACAAAATAGCCTAGTAATCAGTTAAAAAAAAATCAGAAATAACATACATTCATAAGGCTTTGGCCCATTCTTTCTGGAGAAGTTTAAATGTTTTAAAGAACACATTGTCACTTTAAAGAATGAATTCTTGTCTGAGTCAGTACTGAGTGAAAAGTAGAAAGCTACACTGCACTTGCTAAGGACTAATGCTCATTATCTCCTTTAAAGGTATTTATAATTGGTGACTGCAGCTGGTAGATTATATGTTACATTGCAAACTGTCAGAAAGCAGAGGGCTCTTTCCATTAGCCAAATAAGTTGCTGGACTTCATGTCCTCATCTGGAATTAAATTTGTAATAGAATATGTGATTATGAAGTGTACCTTCATAGATACTGATTCCTTTGCTATTTGCCTTTTTTGTGCATTGAGTAATCTCTTACAAGGCAAACTGTACAGCTGTATGACTGTAAATCTAATTATGTGGAAAAGCATTAAGAATGTGTGTGAACTGGTTTTGTCAAGGGTCAAGTGGAATAAAATATAAGTATAAATAAGAAATGTATTCCTTCAGAAAATTGTCAACCTTTCACCTCTTGCTATCTGACTTTTCACTACTCTTTTCACTTATTTAGGCTTTTTGTTTGTAGGCTTTGTTGAAAAAATCATATTCTGAACTTTCTTCTGAGCAGTGCAAAGCACAGGAAGTATTAAACCTGTCATTTCAGGCTCTATGATAAAACTTTGACAGTGATTTTCCCTTTTGTTTATATATACTCTTTTCCATTTAACTTGAAGGATCATCACTCCTTTTTGTCAGAAACTTTAGACATTTCTAATACATAGGACTTCTTTCAAAAATGTTATCCTTTTCACATGTATAATTGAAATCTAGTGTAAAAATAAGATTAACAGGAAGAGAAGGCAGAGGAATAAAAGGTGCACCAGAAAAAGCTGAATAGTGCAATAAGTTGCAGAGACAAAACACATATTTACTTGATATTTACTTATTTTTCTTACATATACTTGGATGTATATATATAGGACTTCAGAAAGCAACACCTAATGTTTTTCCTATTATTTAATGAAAATAGAAGTATAAAGTCTGCATTTTACAGTATCATTTTATAATATATTTTACTTCACCTGCACACTGCACATCTTACACATTTTCGTGTATTAATTTCATATTTTTTTAGCTCCGTGAGAATTTACTATCCAAAAGCCTATGTTTAAAATTAAAATTTATCCCAGGGTCCTGTCAGTAAAGGAAATATAAATGTTATTATTGTTTTGTGCAATTTAAAACTACTGTTTTCATGGCTGCCACCTGATCAGCTGTGCTTCCCTGTGAAAAAAAAACCCTCTGTATTTGAGAAGTTTAGAAGTGAAAAAATTCAGTTAATTTCTTCAAGAATATTAACACCACATGAAGAAAAGAAAATGGAAAAAGTTGAAAACCTTCCCCTGGGTTTTTCCATTCTATAATTTAGTGTGTACTGCATTGCACTATTTGATTGTATTTCTGCATTGCACATTTTTAATGTTGTTCAAAAGTACAATTATGTGCATTTGAATGATAATAAACAGGATACATTACAGAGATTTTCCAGGCAACAAAAAGATATTTGAAACTCTCTAAAGGTTTCTTTTCTATTTAGAAGCATAGCAATTATCACTTAGCGGTATCCAAATCATACATTTTAATTAAAGGTACTTTACCACTGGGATTACACTCAAAGTGTAGTTGCTTCTCTCTGTGAACCACGGCATCCCAGCACTTCAGTGGTCACAGCTTGTCTGCCACCAGGTTTTCAGGAAAATTATTGCATTGAAGTAGAGGTGGTTACTGCTGCACTCCACAGAAATGGTCAGCTGCAGTAATGAAAGTGGAGGGAAAACATACATAAAACATGTTTTCCAGTTCACAAAGATAGAGTTAAAACTCATGAGACAGACCTTCCACTTGCTTAAAGAAGCTAAAATAGTTGTAGGTAAGGTGTAATTGCAGGAATACATTTCCATTTTTTAGTCACTTTAATTTTTTCTGGGATGAATTAAAAAAAAATACACACACACACACACACACACACACCCCACACACCCTGCCCCTTCCCCCTCCCCCCCGCCAAAGACCCCAAACCAAAAAAACACAAAACCCAAAACCAAGCAAAAATTAAAAACAAAACAAAAAACCCTACTGAAAACCCAACCCCAAACCTGTCTAATTTTATATTATGTTTTTTCAGGCTTTTTGCACCCAAGTTACAGAAATAGTTGGGGGTTTTGGCTTTGTAACTTTTTTTTTTTTTAACACTCAAAACCTTGCAATGGAAAAAGAATGATAAACTTAATCATTGCCTTCAAGATGAGATGTTCTACTTGGGAACTTGGACATAAGCCTTCAAATAAGGCAAAACACAATAAAAATTTACGATTTTTACCTTTGTTTTCACTATCAGCCTTTTTGGTGTTTTGAGGTTTTTTTTGTTCTCTTGGTCTGACATCTGCTGATAAAAGATAAAAAAAAATGTTAACACACTACTTCCTAGAGTATTACTAACAAGGAAACAGGAAATCTTCATAGCAGCAGTTTAAGATAACATTAGTAGAATTTTGTCTCTTTGAAACAATGTAAAAATTTTGAATTTTGATATTTACGTAAATACATCATTTGGTTTTTAGCTGAGTCTTGTGCATACAGAACATTAGTTTTTAGCTTAGAAATGTCTATATTATGATGGATTTCCTCTTTTTATACTATTGTATATTATTTGATAAGTTGGAAATCTAAACTTTTTTTGCTTGGCCCTTAGGGAATTAAGATCCTTGGTACTGAAACTTTCGGCATGTGTATTGCATTTGACTTTTTTAAAGGACATGCAACTGGAAAATTTCTCTCTTAAAAAGACAAAATCTAACTCTTAATGGTGTGAGAGAAGATAACAAAACATATAATAATTCATTTTTTATCTTGCAAGAAATATTTTATAATCACAACCTCAAAGCATTATTCAATTTTAAAATCACTGTAAGACTCCAATTACAGGATGTCCAAGAGGAAGAATTAGCTGCTAACGTCTCTTGCCCAAAGGGGGATTAAGATAAAGGTACTTGTTTTAGTTTCCATTTCGACAGTGAATGGTTTGGCTACTGGTTAGAACAGGTCTCAGCACCGCATGTACGTCCATGTGGGATGTCAGCAGGTACACCCATGAGTTATTTTTCTTCATCCAAGATTTTAAAAACATCTTCAGGGTAGTGACTCTTTTCTTTGTCGAAATGAGCCTTGTATCTTAGTTTTAGAAGCCACTTTCTCTGTTTGTCCTCACAAATACATGCTTTTAGAACAACATAAAGAACTGCTGCAAATTCATTAAGGAAAAGCAGTGTAAACAGTAGGTATATTTTCTCCTAAAGGCAGCCACATAAGCTCATCTTTAAAAAAAATGCATGGAAATGCATGAGAATATCACAGGTAGCACAAGTGGGCAGTAAGATTAACATCCCGTAGTGATTTCTGATAGACTATTCCACTGATTCGATCCCCATATTGGGAGTAATTCTTAGTTTCTCCCCTTTTAATTATGAGATCAGAACCTTGTCACCCCATTTTTAGTGGAAGAAGAGAAAAGGAACTGTCCAGATAAGCTAAATATTTTCTTTTAATGCTGACATATGTTTATTTTGAAAAAGTGATTCTGAGGTAGTTTCTTTTCCCACACCCTTTTGTAGGACTTCTCTCAAGAGCTGTCCCATTATTCTTTAAAGGAAACTACATGTTTTAGCTCCTAATTCAATTGTTTGTTCATATCTAGATTCAGCTTCAAGGGCTAAGAAAACCATTGGACTTCCACTAACACCATATGTGCTGTTGTGTGGCTTCTATGCCCCATCACATCAATACAGAAGTAGAACTGCTTATAAGGTTGTTTTTCAGAACCTGTGCAATCAGTACTGGGGCTATTAAATGAAGCAGTTGACTAGCAAACAATGAAGCAAAATTAATGCAAACTTGTTAAAATATTTTTATGTTAGCAATCTCTGCATTTGTCTGAAAATACATTCTTTCAAAAATATTTCAGTCACTTCTAGTTTTTCCATCAGTACATCCTTGTCTTTGATGTCAAATATCTTAAAATAGCCATCACACAAGGAGACCTTATATTATTGCATTTAAAGAATAATTATATCTTTCCAGACTTTATATCTAATTTTGAGTTGCTTGTAACGAAAAGTGGTTTTTCTTTTTGATTAGGAGAATAAAATTTTTAATATTTGTAAATTAATAACATGTAGGTTTTCTAGAAGTCTTTGTTTTAAAAGTGAGGTACCTTTATCTGTAGAGAAGGCAGGAGGTAAACATATTTTTGTAGAGCAGCACTCAGCTTTTGTATATCCTTCATATCCATATAGTTTCTTTCAAATACCTTTGGAGAAGAATAACTTCACATTCTTTAAAAAATTACACGTTATGCTCCTTGAGAACAAGTTTCTGTTGGGTGTATGCTTTTTTCAGTTAATCAGTCCCCTAAATAACAGTCTTATTTTCTTAATTCTTTCCATTTGTCAGTTAAAAACCCTTACTGCATCATGCAGAGAAAAGAAACACAGTGTTAGGGATCTAGGTGTGTCATTCTAACCTATTATGTATTGTAAAAGCAATACAGAAGTCCCAGAACTACATTAGAAGTGACAAGTGCTAGAATTTTTCTGGTAAGGTATCATATCCACAGTAATTTTAATAACTGATACTTGCAGAAGAAAGGTAAAGGTAATGTAGAATTCCACTAATTACCCTCAGCATCTAATTTAATAAAGTTAGCTATGAAAAAAGAATGTGCACAGCAGCTACACAGTTCTCAAAACATCATTTATAGCAAAGACAGGTTTATTACAGCTGAAGATTACCAGGAGTTGGGGTTTTTTGTTGTGTTTTGTTTTGTTTTGTTTCAGTGATGAAATATTTTTTATTTCCCCACAAAGGCAATTGTGAGGTGAAAGTTAACAATATCCTTTTCCCCTTGAGAACATACAGTAATCTGCTTTATTGCCTACTTTACTCTTTCCCTGAAAAGCCATGTGGTTGCTGCAGGAAACATCATGTATTGAATGGAGAGAGAAGACATTGTGGAAATCGGCTCCAAATGAGAGATTAGTGTCAGAGACTGTACAGAACTCTCACCAGCATTTCTGATCGCAGATCAGACAGAATTTCCTCTTTTTGAACAGAATTCCAGCAAAATACTTACACATGGGAAATGAAGCCAAAAGATGCCTCCATGTGTTGAAGTGCTCAGCTGGATCAGGACCAGAGGGGCTGGCCAACCTTTGCTTGCTACATTGATTTCATTCTAAGTGTCCATATGTTTGTAGAGAACTGTTCTTCGTAGAATGCCTCAAAACTATTTTACATTACGAGCTATATAGAAAGAAATTGCTTCAGCCAGCTCTGCAGTGTGTTTGTGGTGTATTATGCTGCAGTGGTTAATAGAGCACAGCCACACCGTAAAATGGCTTAGGACAAAAGCAGAAGAATGCTGAATCTAATTAAAAATGCAAGGGAAAATGAAGCAGGCAGAGTGTAATTACCTGAGCTGAAATTTAGCCAGGACATAAGAATTAAAAGCTTACTCCTAGGAAGCTTTCTTGACTTCTTAATAAACATTAGAGGTAGAAGGTATTGCTAAAGCATTTGCCTATGCATGTTCACTTGAATTTACATTGAATTTATGCAATTCACTCTCAGCATTAACATACTGATAAGCTACAAGTTAAGGATTACTTAAGTGCATAATGTTTATATGGCAAGGAACTGTGTCTGCAGACAAGTTATTCATAACTAAAGTACTGTAATTCATGTGGGGTATAGAATGCAGTTAGAATGAGGGCTACCCAAATCCAGTTATTATAGCCTTGGTACAGAAATGATAGAAAATATGAGCAAAGCCAGGATATGCTCTCCAAAGATAATCCAATCTATGTACCCATATTTGTATTTTCTACATCTGGTGTAGACAAGAGCTCTAGTCCAGACTAGAGAGATAAACATATCCAGTTTGTTCTGGATGGGTTCGTGGATGGCTTTTGACAGGGTGATACCAGAATTCTTGATTCTCCATCCAGGTGCTCCCTTGTTGGCTTCCTCCTCCTTCTGGAAGCAGATTTGAGCTTTGTGTTAAGGTCAGAACTATGGGTTTGCTTTGTTGTGCTGCACCAGCTGTGGTGACCATATCCTGGGATGCCTAGCAAGCACTCCCCTGCTTAGGTCCTTTGGGTAACATCAGTTTTCCTGTGTTCTGCCTCTTCTTTTTGATACTCATGTACTTCCCTTTCCCCATCCCAATCTCCTCTCAGACAGCCTGCCCAGTTAGGTTTTCTGTGGTTCTAGTTTTGCTACACTTGTAGCCAAATCTCAGCCTTATAGAAGATAAATGTTATTTAGGAACTGTTGGCTTTATAAGGTTTTAGTGCCCTGGATATACCTAAGTCTCATCTCCTGTGAAGCCTGGCACAGACTGACTTACAATGTCCTGTGCAACCAACAATAAAATCTGCCTTCCTTCTCACACTGCCTGTGACTTCCGTCAGCTTCTCACACTTACCTGTCAGGTATAGCAATTCCCACCTCCTGTTCAGTGGTCATCCATGTTCTGTCCAGCATAGGCTTAAGGGTCAAGCCAGCAGACTGGAGAGTTGCTCTGAGCTGTAGCATGCCTGATCCACTGGAGATATAACACTTATGAAGCTGATTGTAAGAGCTTCTAGAGCAAAGAGATCATCTGGCAAAAATTAAATTCACATTTCAGAAATATGGTCACAACGTCTTTTTATGACCAAAAAAAATAATGAATGTAACTTTATTCTGTGTCTCGTACCTCTAGACATCCAGATTAGATATCTTTAATAAAATAAATAAAGACATCAAAGTATCTGAAGTACCTAAACTGATTTTAATTTGTGTGAATTTTGAGGTTTGTTTTTGGAGAGTGGCTCACAGAGAAATTTGAAGCTGCTAGAAATGTGTATGTATCTAGTCTTTGTTTTACCCTGACTGTCTACAGTACTGGGAACAGATGAGCATTTTGTGATATGAAGCATCCTCCTGTGTCCAGCCAGCAGAAAAGACTAAATCAACCAACTGTGACTTCCATTCACTGCCAAGGTCACTGATTTCAACCAATATGAGGGAGACAAGTAATTATTTTCAAATGTGAGTCTACGAGTACAGAAGGTAAACTCACCAAGAGTCAGTGGAGCAGTGCTGTTTCCATTCATACTCCAGCAGCTCGTATATGAGGAACTCAGCAGAAAGATGCTATAAAATAAAACTTAAAAAAAAAAAGGTATTGCAGCAGAACAGCAAAGGCATACTCCTTTAGCTACAGCAGAGGGTCAATTTCTGCTCAGTTGCATTCACTTGATTTACATATTTTTTTGCTTTTATGCATTATTTTGCTCTAGGATTTGTAAAGCTGTCAATAGGAGAAAAGAGACTCTAGTTCACTCATTGATACTTTATGGCAAGTGATTTACTTTTATTACTAGTCTAAGAAAACTTGTTAATTTTATTTACTTCTTAATTAAATTAAATCTCTCATGGGAATAGTTTTTAAACTATCCAAATGCATTTAACAAAAATAATTTTCTCTAACTGCATGTATAACTATTTTTTCCTGAAAATTTTCTTGTAAACTTTGCAATAATTATTTTATCTTTTAATTTGTACTAATTAGGTGGACATTTGGATAACAGCAAATGTTTCAAGGAAATTGAACAGTGTTTATTATTTTCCTGTAGACAATTCTTAGAGCAAATATCTTTTTTACATGTTAATTAGACTAATTTCTACATCCAGATTATATATTAGCAATTAATATGACCAGTAAATTCTTAGAAATATGTGTGGAGATTTTTTTTCCCCTACAGAATTCCTGTATAATATTGTATTTCTGATTAATATTCTCAAAATAGAAGTTTAGTCTCTGCTATAAAAGGAGAATGTGGTGGAAATTCAATTTCTGATACTGTGATTTTCTTGAAAATGTAGCTTTCTGAAAAAAACCAAACTGTGAATATTTATGAAATAAGTAGAAATAATTGCTTACATTTTTGATTCATGGGCTGAGGACCCAGCTGGTTTGAACCAGTGCAGAAATCCTGACTTGGTTAGAGAGACAGTGATTTACATTGATGGTGGATTAGGTTCATTGTCCTTAACTGAGGGAAACATCTATAGGGCAATTATGCTATTAGAGATTTGTTATAACTGGCAGGATGTATGAAAGCTGTGCAAGCACTGTTTAGAAACAGCCAAGACACTGGTGTGTTATTCCAACAGTTGCAGCCACAAATCCAAAGCACAGCACCTTGCAGGCTGATAGAAATAAAATTCCCAGCCAAACCCAGTACAACAAGTTAAGGTGTTACCTCTGGAATAGGAAGAGTGAAGTGATGCAGAAGTTCTGAGGCTTATCACTCTGCACAATCAGGCTGTTATCCAAAATTCAGGTTAATTTTTTCCTTCCTTCCAGGGTTGTGTTTTAATGGATAAGATGTGTTCCCTTCACTATTGGACACCATACTATCCTACATGGGGGTCTGATTCTTAAGTGGCTGGTAGTTCACTTCCATTTTCAGCTTTGAGCATTTCAGCTCCACTGATCACTTGGCTACCATGAGGCATCTCTTTCCTTTCTCTCTTCGTCTCTTCATCCTCCCTCCACCCTTTTTTTACCCAATTTACCCATTGGGTAAACTCAACTCTGCTTTGGATTCAACGTTAAGGCAAAGATGCTAAAAAGGTAATACTCTTCTCAGACTCCGCTCAGGAATTTAGATGGGAGGAGAGCCAACTGCTCAGAAGCTGCTTGTCTACAGTTGTTTGTGGTCTGAAAGTTCATGGCATATGTTGTAACTTAAGGAAATAAATCATTTCTATGAGCCAATTATGGATTTTGTAAAAGAAAAGCATAAGCAAGCAAATATTCTCTTAATGAGACATATTTCTAAGCTAATATGCTACAGCTTTATTAGCTAATTAAAGATGAACAGTACAATGATCAAATAATGGGCACATTTAAAATGGAATCAATAAATCAGTCGGTTCCAATGATTTAGTCACTAAATTACTGCATTGAAAAATCAGCTTAAGTTATGAGTTTGACATGAGAAGGAACTGCTCAGTATTAGCTTTGTCTTGGGAGAATTTAAGAGGGGTCTAGGTTCCTTTTTCCCTGCTAGAACCCATACAAATTCTTGTCAATAAAATACATATTCCTTCTATCTTTTGGACTTCAACACTAGATAAGCACTTAAGCTGTGATTGAGCAAGACCTTCTTACATTCACAGACGTAAAGTAAAACTTTCTTTCAGAGCTCAAGGAGTGAGTCCAGCCATTTAGTTTTAGGTAGTCCTGCAAGCAGCAGGGAATTGGACTCAGTGATCCTTATGGGTCCCTTGCAACTCAACATAGTCTATGATTCCTTTATCTATTTGTGCCTGAAAGTTTGCAGGTAGCTGATTTTACCTTGAAAGCCTTATGGAAACATTAGGGACTGTTATTTATGCACAGAATGAATATTCTATGTAGAGAACTGAACATTTAGCCTTCCTACTGATATTTATATATTCTGTAGGATTAAAATTCCAGACTTTTATATACTTAAAGTGTTTCTAAGGCTGAAGCTGTCAGTCTTAGACCCAGCGTAAACATAACCACCATAACTACCCCAGAAAAGGGCAGACAGTAGGAAGGCGTTGGGCAAGAGTTTTGGCAACATTACAATTGAGTTTTTTCTTTAACAGATAATTTATACTATTGGACTATTGCTGAAACACTAATTACATTTCCTGACAAATTAATATATAGATATATATCTTCTTTTTACTCCAGATAAATTTTACTTGGGAATGGGCTTTCAGTTCCTGCCCTCATTAATGTTCATGAAGTCATTGTTAGGTGTAGTATCAAAATACTCTCCTCCTTATAAATATTTTGAATAATATTTCCTTTAACCAAGAGGAATCTAAAAATCCATTCAGAGACAGTTTATTATGTAAAAGTATTAAAAATTGCATTTCCCTCATATACAAATCTCAGGATACAGTCCTTACTTAATTTCCTTCACCATGTTGGTATTTTAAGTAATGACTCATTCAGAAAACAAACATAGTATTTATTTGTGTAAACCACAAGAAGCTTTCAGAGATTTTATTGAAATTTCCATAAAATTATAAATATGTTGAGGCACAATAAGAATTTTTTTAGCAGAAATGTAATTTTTAAGTTTATTAGTTTGGGTTTTTTCAGTGAGATTCCAACATGATAAAATCCTATACACATTTACTGCTGTTACAATAGAAAAATAAATGTGTGTGTGTGTGCTCAGACTTTAAATAATAAATAAAAATGTTCTTAACCATAAGGTTAACTGTATGATTGAATTTACTGTGACTATTCCTTTGATGATGGACTTCATGTTAAAATCCAGTTATATTTGCCATATTGAATTTACACAGCAGTTATCATTTGTGTACTGAACTATCCAATAAAACAAATCCTTGAAAAGTACACTGTATTATTTATTTATTTATTTATATTTGTTCTTGTTACTGTCCTAAGTATCTTATGGAAAATATGAAGCTTAACTTTTTCTCATGTCTTGTTTAGTGGAGTATTTGTCTCTAAATTTCTAAGTGATGTGATTTGCCTGTCTTTTTCTGGGGCTTTGAGTTTTTTTGGGTATGATATCTGATCCTACATATCCATGGAACAACATTCTAGGGATAATATGCATTCTGAGCATTTAAGAGTCATATCCATAATCAATGCTTTAAGCAGCGTGAAATCTTTAAGACTTATAAGTGTTTGGCTCAGGCTTATTTGGTTAGAAGTCTTTTGTCTTCTAGGATGTATGACAAGGAGAGACTTTTATAAAACAGAACAACAGGATTCAGGATTCTGGCTCTGGGGCCTTTATGCGTGGAACAAATTGTAATAATTGCCTTAGATTGTTCAGCTTCCCTGGTATTTTTTCCCCCTGCTCATTACCATGCAATACATATTCTGAGGTATATACTCTGTTTTCATACCTGATTTCCTGATTTTTTTTTCCTTTTTGCATAACTTAATCTGTAGAACCATCTTGATTTGTACATGTTTATTCTGGTTGCTACACCTTTTTAATGCTTCCGGTTAAAGTTTAGCTAGGGAGTTCAAGTTTAATGGGAGTAGCCTTTTCAGTTGAACCCAGTTCACACATTTAGTGCAACAGAATTTAAATGTAGAGAAAACCCACTTAGTACGTTTCTTCTTCTCCTGGTTGCTTTCTTTCTTCTAGAAGTGCTTACAGAGAGAATTAGGTTTATTATGAATCACTTATACGTACTTTAATTTCACTTCAGAGTGCAACATGAGTCTGCTTCTGTGTTTTCTTTTAGGTGGAAAACTAATGAAAATAGAAGTGAAAGGAATATTTTAATGTAACTAATGTAAATACATATCTATATGTACACCTGATTAATATATTAAATATGTGCATTTGCTAATATGTGTATAAAGTATTTCAAGGTTTCTGTTACACATATGACTAGAAAACCATTTAAAGATCATATTGAAGAAGACAGTCCTTCAATGGGAAAGCAATTTATGGGTATCCTGCAAATTTTCATTAAAAATCTTCTTCTTTCTCCTATCAGAATTCAGGAAAAAAGCACAATATGACAAGTCACTGTAATCTAATTCATCAGTTCCCTTCCCACCCCTGCACTGGGATCATCCCAGGAAGCTCTACTAAACAACTTTATGCCAACTCCAGCAGCGCACCAACCTCCACAACCTCTTACAAAATCTAGTGCACATTGTGTAGCATTTCAGAAAAAGGCAGATCAGATTTCATTAGAAAGTGTATCAAAGCATCAGCCAAAACATGACTACTTAATATTGCCCTATATTTTACAGAAACACCATTTTGGGGTTAGTTTTCTCCTAAATGAGATAGAAACTTATTTACTTGTGTGCTGGGATATATAAGGCCCACTGAAACATTTTGTGGTAGAAGCTGATGTTAGCTCACTGCTATACTTCATGCTTTCTGACACTTCCAATTAGCATGGATCAGTAAAAGGAAAGGTGTTGGATCAGGCAGCTTCCAATGATGCATTAAAATTGAAAATTAAATTCTAGTAGGTTTATTCATAAAAGAAATAAAGAGCTTTAATGGCAGCTGCCACTTAAAAAAGAACCAATCAATCATGACTCAGCTGAGCACCTGAGACAGTTTTCAGTACAATTTGTTTGTTTGGTGGGAAGTTCATTTACGGGTTTTTCATGCTGATCTAATTGATTTGCAGGAGGGCTAACAACCATGTTTCCTGCACCTGGTTTGACAATTGATACCATCTGGTTCATTGGATTAGCAGCTGTATTTCACTACTTGTATCAATTCAGACATGTTTGACAAGAGTTCTGCATCTTTGGTCTCTTTCAATTCATTTCTCTCTTTATATGCTGAAATCTGCAGAGCTTCTCCACCGCAAACCAAGGTTTTCTTAATTTATAGCACAAGGATAATAGGATGATGACAATTATTATTCTAGTCTAGTTAGAGCTGAAAAAAGTCTGCATTGAGCATGGAGCAAACACCAGGGGATGAATTAACATTGACGGGCACATCTACATTTCATTGAAGGTGGAGGGTGCTCATATCTCAGAGGACTAGAATATTCATCATGAAGAAAATAAATATAATTTTTACATTTAAAAAATTTACCAGGTCTATATGATGCCTTGTTGAGTGTGTCATCTGCCATAACACAACTCCCTGAAAATTCAAAGAATGTTTCAATATGTCTCTCATAGTGTGAGAAACTGCTCTCCATCATTTTCTAACAGTCCTGGCTCTCTGGGGAGGTCCCAGATGATTGGAAGTTGGCCAATGTCACCCCAATCTACAAAAAGAGCTGTAAGGCTGACCCTGGCAACTCCAGGCCTGTCAGCCTGATCTCCATGCCTGGCAGGGTTATGGAGCAGATCATCCTGAGTATAATCACACAGCACCTTCAGGATGGACAGGGGATTAGACCCAGCCAGCATGGGTTTAGGAGGGCCAGGTCCTGTCTGACCAACCTGATCTCTTTTTACGATCAGGTGACTCACCTGGTGGATGAGGGGAAGGCTGTGGATGTGGTCTATCTGGACTTCAGCAAGGCCTTTGACACTGTCTCCCATAATATACTCCTGGAAAAGCTGGTAGCCCATGGCTTGGACAAGTGTACCCTCTGCTGGATTAGGAGCTGGCTGGAGGGTC
>VWZD01003869.1:11116-66814 GCA_013396695.1 Sakesphorus luctuosus | reverse complement strand
TAGGAATATAAGGTTAAAAGATGTTTGTGTTTGCAGGGGTGTGGATCTCTTAATGAGAAAACCTTTATTTCAGTTTAAGAGACAGTGAACACACGTTTAACTTGTAAACATCTCACACAAGTTCCTTTTCCAGGGAACAGATCTGACCAGCAGACAGAAAAAAAAAAGAATCATCACACTCATTTGTTGGTTAAACTAATTTTGATTCAGAAATTTTCTATTTAAATGGAAAGCAGAATAACTGAGAGTACTGAGTATTCAAGCAAATTCTCAGACCATAAAATGTCAGTGTAATCTCATTGCTGAGTAAACCTCTTCTGGCCATATGATCAGACTTCAGCTGTGCAACGGTGCTTAACACAAAAGCATGAGTAAATCTATTAAAACATTGCTAATAAAGTCTGAAAGAGACAATAATGATGATAAAATTGGATTCAGGAATCAGTGCTGTTTGACACACCTGACTTTCTGTACAGTTCTGTCTTCCCTAAGGGTGATGAGAGACTCTTTCATATATTTCTTTTGCCAGATGTGCTCTCTGTGAGCCTGAATCCAAACCCACTGATAAAAGCGTATTTCAGTGTAAACCAAAGCCTACACTGTTATTTCAAACACTCAGAAATCACATACCCACTCAATTTCTCCTCCAAATTATAAACTCTAATAAAACTATCACTAGAATTTTTAAAAAAGAACAGTTCTTTCTCCTTGCTTTCCAAGAAATACTTCTGACTGTGAAGCACAGTAATTTGTAACTGATTGAGATAAAAAGGAATTCTTTTCATGTTCAAAAGCTGCATCAGCTCTTCTGAGTTTGAATTTCAGGTGAAACACCAAGCTCTGAAGAAGTCTCAGTAAACCTCAGGATTTTGGCAATGTTATTCTTACAAAATTACTTCTAATATTCATTGAAGTTTAGTTATGCAGGTATAGTTTATAAGGATATTTCCAAAATGCAATGCCCCTTGGACCTAGACAGGCTGGAGGAGTAAATCTTGTGAAATTCCACAAAGACAAATGAAAAATTATTTAGCAGCAAGGAATAATAATATATTTTTTTAGTAAATATGGGGTTACTTCTCCAACTGTGGACTGACTACTTGGGAAGCAGCTCTGATGAAAAGGTCCTGGGGGTCTGGGCTAACAGCAAGC
The DNA here is from genome assembly GCA_013396695.1 of Sakesphorus luctuosus. NCBI lineage: Eukaryota > Metazoa > Chordata > Aves > Passeriformes > Thamnophilidae > Sakesphorus > Sakesphorus luctuosus. The sequence continues at coordinate 65,662 of VWZD01003869.1, read as the reverse complement.
TGAGCATGAACCAGCAGGATGCTGCATAAGTTAAACTCCTCAGCAGTGCCAAAAATATGGGTAGATGTGCAATATTTCAAAATTGCTATTTGTTTCACCTTCAATTTGTCAGAGAAAAAAAAATAACATATACAGCTAGGAAATTCCCACTCAGTCCATTATGTCCAAGATATTTCTGAAGTGCTGCTCTCTTAGATGATCAAATACTTGAACCAAGAATGGAGAACTATATGGTGTTTTGCTGGGATTGAAGGGCGCACTGAGGTGGAATAGACTGCCAATTCCACCAAACCCACATCCAAATCTTATCAAAATATTAAAAATAATAATGAAAAACGAGGACTGAGATGGCAGATAGGGTTTAGTTGACATTTTTTCAGTTGATGTCTGTTACTGTGCGGGTTTTTTTCGGTAAGGATTTCTCTCATTAGATTCAGTCAGAGATAATTCAATTATCTAGTAATTCAAGGTTAAATCTCTGTTTCTTGTAAAACCTAATGTGACCTGTTATCCTATATCTGCCATTTGTGAGGAATTCCTTGCAGAAACCTTTAATGCTGTATATTTGTATTGACATGGAATTCACAGAACAAATGATGGTATATATATTATTTTATCTAGGATAAATAGCAGAAAGAACAAAGAAAATAATCTTTCTATATCATCAGGCATTGGAATGGGCTGCCCAGAGAGGCAGTGGATTCACCATCCCTGGAGATTTTTAAATGCAGATTGGACGTGGCGCTGAGTGCCATGATCTGGTAAATGGACTGGAGTTGGACCAAGGGTTGGACTTGGTGATCTCGGAGGTCTTTCCAACCCAATCGAGTCTATGATTCTATGATATGTCTCTATATATTTCTCCTCATGTATAATTCTTCATTTCAGTATTTCTTGCATGGGTTTTGTGAGTTTGCCTTGGCTGCTCTATTTCCCTTCCCTTATTGCTTCTGGAGAATATAAAAGACTGCCTCAACACACTCTCAGCATGATCCTTCTATCTCCCTGTGCCTTTTTGGTGTGCCTGACAGCTTTCACTGATATGTTGTTGGTGGTCTGATCCCCTTCAGAGTCTCTAAAATTTAGGAGTTTTGACGTGGCACATAACACTTTACAGAGAAACAGATCAGTGTCATGAAGAGAGCCCCGTTTCCTCCCTGGAACTGATGATCAGCTAAGTGTTTGTGCGATGTCTTACACTGTAAGGTCCAGTTTCTTACCAAGGATAAAAGATTAGAGAATAACTACTCCTTCCATATACATCTCATCAAATAGCAGGAGGATTTAGGTGCTTTTCATGCACCTGTGCACTTCAGAAATGTTCTCTGTAGCATACGGAAGCTATGCATAACACTGAGGTATTATTATGAAAGAAGATATAGATGTAAGCAAGGGTCTAGTCTGCTTATTATCACTATAAAATATAATTATGGATTTTTTTTACAATCTTAAGAGGTTCCTGACAAAGAATACTTCAGGAAAAATGCAAATACCAGTAATGCTAGATCAGAAATAATTTGAATTGTTGGTGGGACTGAGATGGGGATTGGAAGGCAAAATGAAACACAGTCTTTTAGTAGCTGGTTCATAATATTTAAGTGTCTTTCTGGGGCCCATCAGACTTATCCATTAAACCCAAAAGATCATCTACAGAGGCAATAGAGGGCCGTCTATTTTTATCAGAAAACCACATGCAAACTCAGCAGTAGAGATGCCAGGAAATTTTTACCCACAAGGAAATATTTTGGCTGATTATAAAATATCACCACAAAATAAAAGAAATTACATTTACTTACTTATAATGTTCAGATATAAAATAGATTTATATTTACTGCAGTCTTCTATGAACTAACACTTAGGAATTCCTGTTCAAACACTAGTTTATTGTTAATTATTTTAGGACAATTAAGATTAGAAAAAAATTCATTACTGAATCCAGTCCTAGATCAGTCAGACATAGTGCCAGATTCAAGACTCTAGGCATCCCCTTTCTTGTAATAGGGGAATCAGTTCAAGTTGCCTTAAATGAAGGCTGGACTTCATCAGCAACCTTAGACTTGTGGGTTGCCTGACTTTTATTTCAAGCAGTAAAGCATAGCTCTGTTTTATATGTAGTATAACGTAACTAAAAGAGACATTGGAGAAAAACAAGAAGTGAAAAGTTTAGCAAAGAATAACACTTTTCCCTAAAGCTTTATAGGGAAAATTTAAATCCTTTAAATCCTTCTTTTTTAGTGTAGTCCTTGAAGCTACCAAGGCCTGGGCTCTGCCGCTGTCTCTGTAAATCCATTTCACCTGTCCCCCATTCCTGACTTTTTACTGGACTTCTGCTGTTGCATTTTCCACTTTCGGTGGCTACAAACTTCTTTGTGCCAATGCAGTGATACTAACACTAAAACTGCAATATATACATACACCATTATGTCTTCTCTCCACACTAACTTACAACACATTCTATCCATCTTTTTATAAAACATTTTGGAAAAGCTGATGTCTATTAAAGTAGGTGTTTCATTAGTAAAATCCCCTCTGAACTGTGAGCAGTCATTACTTCAAGTAGTTCACTAAAAGCATGTAATTTTCCCAGTACCTGCAAATAAACATCCTTAGCAATTGTATTTTTCCCCATAAGTATTCTGTCTACAATGGCAAGGATTGTTTTCTGACATTCTTGTCAAAATGCAGAGGCAGCAACTGTGGATGTGTAAAAGGCTGAGGTAGATATAAGGGTCACTATATGAGGGTTATATCTCATGAATTTTTAGATGTGTTTTGTGTCTCTGTTAATTTTCTCTTGTTCAGAAAAAGAATAGGGAAAAAAAAAAGGTGGGACCCCCCCAAATTCTTTTGTTTTCAAAATAACAGGGTCATGCAAAACTAATGATGGACATAAATTTTTAAATAGGCAAGCTGTAATTTTTTTCCTCTAAAAATTGCAAAGGTGTTGTCACTGTCATTGACTTTATGATAGTCTGAAAATGGATAAAAACAATACATGAGGAGCAAGAGCATCATAAATCTTCATTCAGAAATCTCTTCTATCTCCCAGTATAACAAGAAAAGTGAAAGAAACAGATTGCATACAACTAGGTAGAGCTGTGTTGCTTCTCAAAATTAAATGATCAGCACAGTATTATGTCAGTTCATGTTGTTGCAATTTACAGAGCACTTTCAAAATGAACAGGTGCGCCATAAATAAAATACCATTTTAAATTTCCCTATGTTTATAAGGATGTCTGTGCAAAGATCAAATCAGGTGGCTTGCAACCTTCCCATGAAAACAGAAGCAGTTTCCTATTCGTTTTACTGCATTGTTAAAAAAAATAGAAACATCCTTCCTATAGTGAATACAGAACCTAAATATGTTTTACATTTATTTTATTAACAGGACTAATGCTGTGAGAAAGGAAATGAGAAATTTGCACGAGTTATGGAAATTCTAAGAAACATAATTGTTACCTGACTCTGCAAGTCTAGGGGGGGTGTCTTGAGGAAACTAAGACTTTCTATGGTGATTTGAGATAATTTCTTAATTTAGAGGTTTTATGAGCTGTTTTTATTATGCAGAAGGTAGACTTAAAAATGGAACAATTTGATGAATTGAAAAATTCTAGTTTAGTGAAGAAGATTTGGACTATGCCTCCAATTCTTGCATTGTTTTTATCACACAACAAAAGCTGTTGTCAGAAGTCTCTACCAGCTGATTCTACTGAGCCCACTGGACGTAAAAAAAAACAAGGGAAAAAGTGCCATCTGAATCTTCAAATGCATAAAAGATCATGAATTATTTAATTTCAAGGTGACTGGTACTTTCAAAGTAAAACATGTGTGTGTATAGCTGTAGCACCACTGACAAATTCTGTTGCGCTTCCAATCACATTTTTGAGCCTCAGAAATCCCTTGTAGGACATTGTATTAATATAACTACCATAAAGGTGGAAAAAGGAGTCAGGAAGAGGATGAAGGGTACAGTTGAACAGCTGGTCTAGCATCTTTGATGATTTCAAGACTAAATTATTAATTCATACTAATGAATAATAGACCATAATGAAAGTAACTGAAAGCAAGAGGCCTCACAGAGAAGACTAACATAGATGAAGAGTACTATAAAATGTAAAGAATGGATACATGCACTATCCGACCTCAAAATAAGGAATGTAGGTAGTTAAAACATTGAAAACTTTCCCTTTAAAATCACCATATGATATTAGAAGAGGGAGAGTTCATGGCAGAGTTCATGTATGGTGTTATTAAATTAAAAATTCTAAAGGAAATATTTTTCTTCACAATGCCAGTGAAGAAACTTATTGATCAACTTTTAGTCCTCACTATTTTTTTCCTTAACTCTTGAGGCCTCTTTTTAATCACAATTTCTTTAAAGCATTTCTAAGATTCTGTTCTATCCCTCTGTCCTATGTGCTTCTTTCCATTTCCCAAATCTCTTGCTTCCCCACACATAGAGTATGTCAAGGGATAAAGAAAGAAAATGAAAGAAAGGGTCCAAAAATTACTTATTTTGAAATGTCAACATCTTGAACTCAGAGTCTTCTCCCATTCTCTCCTCATCTACTTCCCAATTCAAGATAAATCTTCAGAGGCTTTAGATTATATTTTATTTCCTCACTATTTTTTTTTTCAGAATTACAATGATGAGCAAATTCCTCATTTATAATTTGTTTTTCCTTTCAGACTATTCTTAATGTTTGATTTCTTCATGTCGGACCCCAAACATTATTCTTCTTTCCCAAGTGCCTGGCACAAACAAGGCAATAATACATTTGATGGACCTTGAGCTACATATTTATTCATTTTCTCTTCTTTTTCCTGCTTTTTCTTTTGGGCTATTCAAGTTTTCAGTTTCTGCTCTTCCATTTGGTCACAGTGATTCTCAGATCCCTCTAAGGTCATCATTCTATTAGAGGTTTTAAACAGGTGACTAATACACTAATTCAGCTCTAGTGATGAACTACTCAAGAGTGAAGAAAATTCTTGCTTAATTTCAAACTGGCATTTATTTAAATGGCAGGGGGAAAAGAGTTGTTGTTATTTCTCATAACATTGATATAATATAATGACAGGAATGCCAGATACTGCAGATAGATCTTCATTGGAAAAAAAACAAAGTCTGACTGTAAACCTTGTCTTAAAGTGGAAATTACTGTTGGGGAATGTCCTCTTCTTCTGATCTTTTCCAGCGCCCCTGCTAGCTTCCGGGTGGTTCCCTGGGTTCCGGCACCAAAGTCAAACTCAATTCTCATAGAGATAAGTGCTTTGCTTCCAGTTTATTGAGGAATAAACAGGATTGATATAGACTCCTGAGCTGAACACGCGCGGAATAACAATCTCCCATTGGTCAGACAGGACTGTCCATGCGGCAGCATGGGCTCGCTGATTGGGTAGAGTGTGGTGTCCATGTGGCCTGCCATGAGGAGCTGCAGCCAAGGAGAACCAATCGGCTTCGACTCGGGGTTGTTTACCCACTGTCAGCTCTCTCAAAGTTACAGTGTCCTTGGCTTGTCTGTCAGCATGTGGTTAAGTGGGTTGTGCATAGCTAGGGCTATAGCCAGGGCTTTCAAGCCCTCTCCCTACAAATTACCTCAGCTAAAAGGCTGAAAGCAGTTATTTTATACTCTTGAATAAATGGAATATCGCTGTATATTATTTTTCTTAGCAATTTCAGTTACTTCTACTTTTCACTGACATCTTGCTATGTCTTCTGAAAACATAGGTAGGTTTAAACCCTCTGGCATATTGCTACTGCGTGGTCTTTAGTTAATTCTCTTTTTACACTACTAAAATTTCCCATCCCTGCAAGAGACAGTTAACAGACTTTTAAGAAATGTGACATATAGATGTATTGCTTTCAATATTTATTAAAACTGGTCTGGTTGCTCATATACAATTTTTAATTGGAACAAATTTTAGAGTGCAATAAAATTTACTTGAAATTAATAAAATTATTATTACATTAGATTTGTCTAGTCCCTAAGAACAACAGATATTCATGTAAAATATGGTTATTATTATTCATTAAGTATTCAATTGAGATATTTTAAGATGGATAAATACAAGTATCTACCATCTATTCACAAAGTAACAATGACCAAAGGACAAAGTTTTGCACGGTGAGGTAAAGCTTCAAGTTAGTTCTAATGAGAACACTTTAGTCCAGAAGGGAAGGTGAAAACACACCATGTGAAAAGCATAATTAAAATACAACAGCAGTGAAAAACGGTAAAAAATAAATCTCTGGAGTATTTTTTAAAAAATAACATAATCATTTTCAGAGATAATTTAAAAACTACCCTAAAGTGAAATACCATTCTGACTTAAATTATTTTCTCTCATGGCTTGTACAAAATCTTATCATGGAACTATGTCATAGTTCTTAGAAATTCAGAGAAATGACTATTGTACCAGTTCTTTTGCACCATTTAAACACTATTTAAGATTGAACAGTTAAAAGTTATTTTAGATAAACCTTTCAATAGGGACTCTATAAATGGAACCATTTTTGAATGTGTGCATGTAAGTACCCCAAGGTAAACAGTTGTAGTGGTTTTAGCTAGGCCTCAAATTAGCAAGCTCGGAGAATCTACGTGGATTGGTAGAGACAGCTGTCACCTGACTGGGTAACCAAGGAAGTATTTCATACCAGATGACGCAAACCTAAGATATGATGCAGCAGTGGGAGGGGTTAGTTCAGTTTCGCCATGTCCGAGGTACAAGCCGGACATGCTACAGCTTTTCTGCTATCCTAGGCCTTGCTGCTGCCACTGCTTGCATTTTGTTTGAGTTCAGGGAAGTAGAAATATTTTGTTGTTACTCTTTCCGTTTCTTGCTAGGTGTCTTTTAGAGTGCTTATGAATCTAGAATAATAGATTTTGTATTAATTGGGGAGTGGGAGATTATTTCATATTATATCTATAACTTGTGTGTGTGTGTTATATTGTAGTTTTCTTTTAATTTCCTCTTTTCTGTATAAATACATGTAGTTAGTTTCAGCATAAACCTAGCTTTGGAGGGTTTTTTTCCCTCTCCCTCTTCTTTTTCTCTTGGCTGGTTGGGGCAGGGAGGAACCCTTTTTCTCTGTACTTGGGCAGTTGGCATTTTGCCAGCTCAACCCAAGACAACAATACCTCATTTCCAAGGGCTGACACCCCACCCAGAAGCTGTTTCAAGGAGAATAGAAAAGCTTAAATTAGTAGGTTAGATCAGTAGACTGGGATGCTATATGACCAGACACTGAGGACAGGGTTGTTTGAGAAAACATACAAGCAGCTAAAAAACAAACCGTGCTTTCAGCTACATTCTTCTCTGAAGTTTTTGTCCTTAAGTACTGCAGCCCAACCCCTCTTCTTGGGTGGTTGGTTAGTTTATGGGGTTTTAAAAGTTACTTATAAAACTTGAGATACCTCTCATTATAAAATGTATCATAAGAAGGGTAACAAAGAAGAAAAAATATATTTAGTTATGGCATCCAGCTTTCTTACAAGAGCCTAATGTTAACAAATACTCTTTGGGAAACCACATGTGGGACACTATTTCTTAATTCAGGTTTTTGCGCCAAAAAATGTTGTTGCAGTTTACATTTTAGTGTCAACAGTAACTATCCAGCATCTCAGGATGAGAAACCGGCCCAACCTTCAGTGCTTACCTGCAAAATGCTATTTAAAGCTCAGAAAAATTGGGATTGTTCAGCCTGGGAAAGAGAAAGTTTCAAGGTGACCAAATTATGGGCTTCCAGTACCTGAACTGAGTCTACAAGAAAGATGGCAAGTTCCTATTTACATGGGTCTGTAGTGACAAGACAAGGGGGAATGGCTTCAAACTGACAGGGAGAAGGTTTAGATTAAATGTCTGGAAGAAATTCTTTCCTGTGAAAGTTGTGAGGCACTGGCATAGGTTGCCCAGAGAAGCTCCTCCACAGCCTTAATGTAGCTAAGAAAACCCAGCTGTGAAATGCCACGGTGATGTCACATGCAGACATGTGCAGAAGCAGAACTCTGCGGTGTCAAGAGAAAGTTAAAAAAACATGCCATTCATTAGGAAAATAGCACAAATATTTTATAAACCATTCTGTACCCAATTTTTTGCAGATACATTTTGTAGGTCTTCTCAAAATTAGTTCATATTTTCATATGTAGCAAAGTCTATACTCAAATCTTTCATTTTGATTTTCTATATTCCTCCCTTTGATACTGCTTTTTTTCACATTGTATTTCTATAAAAGCATAATCTTTTACGGTCAAAACTATGTGTTGAATCTAATGAAACAGCAGAAATATCCTTTTATATTATATTCTTTTATTTTGCATTAACTGGATTTAGTAATATTAATTGTAGTCAAACTGCCATTAAACAGCAGGCCAGGCAAGTTCAAAATCACTTTTTTGTGACAAAGCAGAGCACCTCTTCTAGTACTTTTTATTCAAGGGCAAGCAAACAAAATTTTAGGTACTTGTGTCTGTCTTTCTCTGAAGACATTTGTCTGAAAGCAAGATAAATATTTTTTGTAGGTTGATCATATAGTCAAATCAGAAACAATAAGATTTCAGTTAAATTAACCATTTAGAGGTTTCATAACTCTAAAATATCTTCAAAGCATCTGACTTCACCTTTTTAAAATATTATTTTTACCAGGCTACAAGTCAGTAGTTAAGAGATTTTTATTTTTCCAGAGGTGTTGACTTGTTTGGATCAGAATATTTACACTGGAAATTAAAATGGAGGGGAAAAGCCAAGGAACTTGGCTTCTTTTAGGAGACTGCTTTTTAAAAAAATCTCTGAAGGTTTATTTTAGAATGTAATCTCCAGTTAGTAACCTATTTTATTACTTGATGGATAGTATAATGTGCTAAAAAAAACCCCAAACTGAACAAACCACTTCAAAGACACCTGGGGAAAAGAAAATGGGTCATATAGGCTTTTAAGAAGAAAAACAACTTTTTTAATTATGGCTACTTATCTTAGCAGATGGGAATTTCTATTTCAGTCATCTCTCTATGTGAGTAAGCTGTGCTATGTGTGCAGTGTCTGATGTAACTAGATGTTACATGACTGCTATGCAATTTTTTAAAATACTAAACAAAGCAGTGCAAAAACAAAGTAATATCATCCTCTTGTCCATGACATAGTAAAATAAATAAAAATATTATAAGCCTACCCTTTCCTTTGAAATGAAGAAATGAAAGCTGGCTTCTAAGCAATGCCATGAACCATCCTCTCTGCCCTCAGTTTCTGGATAAGATTTTGATAAAGACTTTAATTTGATTGATAATATATTTAAAGGATTTAGCTTAAATAATTATAGTTACACATCATGTAAGCTGGTAAATTTATAAGGGTAGATTTCATATGTCCAAAATGAGAAATTTATATTAGTAAAAGAATGCAATGTTATATTTATAGGAATGACTGTACTTATTGCTGTATTAAAGCTCATAGACATTGTATGTTAGTTTGGGTAAATGCCTTGCCAATTCCAATATGTTTATGGCCATAATAATGCATATCAATGTTGGGCTGTAATGAATCCAAAATGTTATGGAAATAAGGTGCTTTACTTGCTATGATTCCCTCTTATATCTCACTGAAAGGTTTAAATAGGCAGCACAATACTATTTAAAACAGAGTGAGAAAAAGTGTAAAGATTTTAAAAGCTTGATGTATTGATGCAAATGCACTTGATGTATTTTCTGTATGTTTTTGAAAGAATCTCAGAAATAAATGAAAAAAGTTTATAGAGTAGATTCTTAACCTGTAACAAAGGTACTTTTACACAAAATGGAAAAACTTTCTCATGAAATCTGTATGTTTTGATCAATCTTAAATATAAACAAGCACAGGAATAACAATAACAACAATGACCATGCTGTTCAATTTTTTTCATTATTTTGTTTATCCTTCAGTATTCATTCTGATAACTAAATATTGCCTGAATATTAAATGCAAAATAAAGCACTTTATATGTTTTAGTTTTTTCTTTAAAGATACAAAGATGAATCTTCCTGAAAGATTTAAAAAATTCAGAAGATAAATGAAACTGGCTTCCGAAAAATGTCTAGAGTGCAAGACATAGAGGCTGATTTAAAGAATGTTTCCCGAGCAAGGAAAGTTTCTTTCCAGAAACCATTTTCTGGAATCTTTTTTCCATGAAATATAACTAGTACTGCCACTAAATCACAAACAGTAGAGTCAAAATATGGACCAAAATAGAAAAAAAACACTTGCAATAGTTGTAAAAACTTTCTATTGGTGTGTGAGACATAGACCAAGAACCAAACCATGACTGCAGCCAAACAAATAGGATCTCATGCCTAATGTGTCAGGCAGATAGACGACTTTCCTTTTCTGTTGAGGTCAACTTAAAATAGTCCAGTTCTTCTTTGAACTTCAGAAAATCCCCTCAAACATTTGTGTCCATATTTCTCTACATCCCCTGAACAGTAAACTGATCATTTGTTTCAGTGCAACCTCTTCCAGTTCTGATTGTCCTCCTTTTTTCTCCAAACTAATTTGTAAAGTGCTCTTGGAACCACTCCGGAAGACAAAACTTTTCTCCTCAATGAAGAAACTGGGTGATGGACTCCACTATTACTCAGGCACGAGACCTCTGTAGTGCCTTTAGTCCAAGATGACAATCCTGCCAGAAGGGTGGTAAACACAGAGAAGAAGAAAGTAGAGCTCCAAGTCAGTGAGTACTGCTTGAATTCTGACATTCAGAAACCTAACCATCCAATACTCCTACTCTTTTGAATTGTATCGTGTTGAGCCATTTCTGCACAATACAGCAGTGTCATCTCTTGCTCCCTTGGTGCTCAGTGTGCTTGTCCTGTCTATAATACATACAGAACATAATACACACTAGAGGAACAGCTGGAGTCACCCATCGTGGAAGTTACAGGAATATGCACTTGTTCTTGTCACTTCTTATTGCTCGTGGTGCTCTGTAAAGTGCTTTTTAAATGCTCTGCAGTACCAGCTGTATCTTTTCTTCAACCTGGTGGTCATTCTACCCAAAGTAATCCACAGTGCTCTGTTAAATCAACTCAACTAAAAAAAAATCATGTGTAGCAATTAACTGTCATTGTGTAATTGTGTTTTCTGTATCTGGAATGAGAAGAAAGAAATGACCTGTAAAATCAAAGCTGGGTTTATGTGACAGAGAACTTTGTTGTCTCAGTCTAGTCTCCAGCCATGAGTGTGCAGCACAGTATAGGCTCCAAGAGCTAAACTGCTGCTGCTGCCCTTGATAGTGTCATTCAAACTGCTTTTGAGGTTCTCAACAAAAGAGACTGAGCTGTTTGACAATTAGATTTAAAAGACACAGAGGAAATAACAGTCCATAAAAATGAATTACATTCTAAGAGAGACTCTACCAGCATTTTCCCTCTCAATGGAGGCACAAAAGGATGACTGTGGTGAGGAGAGTACAGTTGTAATTAACTTGTCATTTGTATTAATAATTATATAGTTTCAAGACTGTGTATTTTTACAGCTAAGGTCATAGACTAAAATACAGGTTCAATTCTTGCTCATCTCAGGCTCCTCATGGGACACTGCACAATAAATTTATCTTTCAGTACATTTATTCTTTTTATTATAAAAAGGAATAATAATATTTATTTTTCCCTCAGTCATTTATTTGTAGCTCTGCTTTAGTTGGTGTTTTTCTTGTTATAAATCAGATCTAACAAGGATTTAAAAAAAAACCTTTTTTTTTCCTTAAAAAAGTAATGAACATTTTATTAAGGGATTTAGTTTGCAAATTTACCAGTTTTACATTCAAATTCTTTATAAGTTACCCTTTTTTAAGTTTAATTAAAATAAAATGGACATATTTTTCCCCCCTCACACAGGTAGATTATGGGGTTGAGAGTGTGTGTGTGGATCTCTTAAGGTCTGAGGTGATTGATGAGTGCATCCTTAAGGACCAGAGAACCACCTGTAGAATGTGGTTCTATTGTAACCAGTAGAATCTTTCCATGTATGTCAGGTGAACTTCTGACCAATAGTGTACTGGCATGTTATATACAGGAGTAGATAAAAGTGAAGCTGTCACTAAAAGTAAAGTCCTTTCTCTTCAGTGAGCCTTCTGATCACACTGCAGCCCGAGTTGTCTCTGCCTCCTCTGACGGCCGCTTTATCTACATTACCCCAATAAAGGGTGACCCCAACAGTAGATTTTTATTCCTTAATCTTAAATCTTATGTCATTTTAACCAACAGCCATAATTTCATTTGGATTAGAGATGATCCAAAGGAAGGCCATGAATATGATCGAAGGACTGGGGAACTCTGTGAGGAAAGACCGAAGGAGGGAAGTATTTTTTCCCTAAAGAAGAGAAGGCTCAGCAGGGACATCATCATAGTGTGTCAGCAGTTAAACAATGACAACTTCACAAGGCTCACATGGAGAAGACAAGGGACAATGAGTTCAAGTTGCACTGGGAGAGGCTTCATCTCAACATAAGAATGTAATTTTTTTTCCTGTAAAATCAAACACTCACTGGACCAACCTCCCCAGGAGACTGGGAGGGTCTCCATAACTGGAGTTTTTCCAGATATAGTTGAAAAAGGTGTTGGGCAATCTTACCTAAGTTGTTTTTCCCACAAAAACGACTTAGACCAGATGATCTTTACAGGTTCCTTTCCAACCTGACCTATTCTATTATTCTCTGATCCTCTGAAGACTTACTTCATAGTTTAGTCAAAGATAGGAAAAATATGTGTGAACTTCTTACATAGTTAACAAGAAAATCTCCCATTCACTTTCAAATTTACTGTATGATCAGTATTTCACCTGCCATCTTGCATTAAACTGCAATACAAACAGAAGGCGAAGAATAACCAGATGAAATCATACATAATTTCCATTTTTCCCAGTCAACAACATGGTAAATGTTATAAATTTTGCCAAAGGAAATAATTTTCTATCACATTTTTCAGACTGTATATTCATATAATACCATTCAAATTGTAAATTTATTTGAATTGGGAGAGAGTAAACACATTTTTCAGTTTCAAGAGAGAGTGGAGAGTGTTTGTTGGAATCATATATATTGGCTGAAAAGCAAAGAAAAACATCATAGAATGGTGATACAGAATAGTGGCAAACTCTGTGTTAAAAAATTGCTCACATAGCATTTATTTGGTTCTATTATTTAAAATCGACATTAATATTAAAAACTTTACACTTTCTCAATTTATGAAAAAGGTTCTATATTAAGAAAAGCAATAGCACACACTGTTTATCTGTTTATATGATTGAAGTGCAGAAAATTTTGTCCTCTGGTAGACACTGGATACTCACCTGATCTCTGATATCTCACTTATTTAAGGTAATTTGTGACATCTAGACTTTTCCTCTGAGTCTCAGAAGACAGACCAGATAGTTAGGGGAAATTATTGTTGCGCTATCGCATTTACTTTTTTCAAATGAATAAAGGATTAAAAGAATTGTGTACCATATTTGTTTTTTTACCTGTTTAGTCTAAAATAAGCATTCATCACACCATTTGTGCCTCAGGAATATAATTATTTGTCCAGGGAGGAACACATGAAGACAAATTTGGTCTAACATTTAAGAAGCTGTGAAGTCTTAGAGGTTTAGAGCAGAGCTTTGTACAAAGTTTGGATGCTCATCTTCCATGATAAATGCAATTTAGGTTCAGAAGGATCTATAAAGATTCTACGAAACATTTCATTCAGTTGTTTCACCAAGAAACAAAATAACAACACTTCCTTTTGACATTTCCTGAAATAAATGTTTTAAATAGAAACGTGCTTCAGTTTTGTTAAATGTTAGCTAGACTGAAGAAATTTGATTGAATGAACCTTTTCACACTTTCTTAACCAAACTCTAGTTTGACCCAAAGCATGGCATGTATACATATACATGTGTTGTTACAGTAAAATCAAAGTGAGCAATTCAGATCTATAGAAAGCCCTGTGAGACTCAGCTATGAGCCAGAAGCAGCAAGGAGCTCAGCCGCTGCTGGCTGATAGGGAGGAGGTTACTCCCCAGGAATTCACATAGTAGGAATACACAGGAGTCTGCAGGTGCATGAAAATAGCCAGGATGAAATAATGTAAACATGGAACTTGCAAGATATGGGTTTCTAACCAATTGAAGTTTCTAGCGTGGTGGTGTGGTAACTCTTTTAGCCAATAAGATGTAGTCCTAACCCTATATAACCTGTGTGCTATGTCTAATAAAAGGTCTTCACTATGAATCTCATAGATTGTGTGGAGTCCAGTTCCTCCGCCATTTATTTTTAGTTTACTTTATATATGCACATATTTATGTGTAAATACACAATGATATCTGCTACATGTGTCATAGAATCATAGAATCATTTAGGTTGGAAAAGACCTTTATGAACATCAAGTCCAACTGTTAACCCAGCACTGCCAAATCCACCACTAAACCATGTCCCTATGACATAAAAACCTCATCCACACTTTTAAATACCTCCAATGGTGGTGTCTCCACCAATTCCCTGGACAGCCTGTTCCAGTTCTTCATAAACCTCTAGTGAATAAATTTTTCCTAATATCCAATTTATACCTTCCCTGTCTCAATCTGAGGTCATTTCCTCTTATCCTGTTGCTTGTTACTTGGGAGAAGAGGCTGATCCCTAGCTGTCTACACCCTCCTTTCAGGCAGTTGTAGAGAATAAGGTCCCCCAGGGCCTCCTTTTTTCCAGGTTAAACAACTGCAGCTCCCTTGGCTGTTCCTCATCTGTCTTGTGCTCGAGACCCTTCATCAGCTTCGTTGCTCCTTTTCAGACACACTATATATCTGTTAATGTCAGAATTTTATAACAGCAAGGGAATGGCAGTAACCAATTTGAGTGTTGGAGATTTCATTTCAAGTATGTCTCATGGGAAGTTTTCAGTTTCTTAAGTAGTCCAAAAGATAACCTTGCACACCTCAATCTTGCACTTCTGCTTATAAGTAACCATTGACATTGAGGGTATCTCTGAAAGCAAGGAAAGAATGGTTTAGATTTATCATCAGCTCTACAGTCTAACAGAATTTGACAGCATGAAACTATGAAATGGATAGAATGATTAAAATTTAAATCCAGCCAGACTTACAGCAGCTACTAAAGTCAATGCACTTTCTCAGCCGAAAGTCTTTGGAAAGAGTTAAGGCAGAAGCACTGAATCTTTTGGGGTCCATCAATTTCAATTCATTTGCTCTAATTTTATGGATCAGTACTTGGTCTCTTCATTCTAGTGTCTATGAAATGTCAGTCCTTCGTGTGACAGCTCCTGAATAAAATGACCTGCACATGTAATTATAATTTCTACACTTTTCCAGCATTCAAAAATTTACCACATAATATATGTCTTCTAGAATTAGCTGATGCAGTGGTAGAGCACAACTTGCTTTTTTTCTCTTGGCATTGCAAGTGACATAAAATCCAGTTGACTACACTTCTATGGTATAATTTTAATAGTCTGAAGATTATTAAAAAAACCTTGCCATTTGCCATATAGGTTTTTAGGAAGTATGTAGTTACACAATGTGCAAACAGCTAAATTATGTAAAATACATAATAATTATATTGTATTAAAGCAGCTGGAATTACTGTATTAATAATTTAACTGATGCAAACCCCAAAATCATCGATTTGAAAAGATAATTGCTAAATTATGCTTTATATTGGTTCATCACAACCGTTTGTCACTGCACCTGTAAACATCCTAACAATCCATAGGTGAAAGGGATGAGGGAGTGGAACCTCATCTACAGTTTACCCTTACCCATATGATGGAACTGATCAAGCCACTCCCACACACTGGCTTTTACCCCTTTTAAAATGATGTTGTAGTATAGTATGGAATGCAATACTATTGGCTAGAAGAAGTCGGCTGTTAGCTAGCCCAGCCCAGCTCAAGTCAGCTGACAATCCTAGGCCTGGTCTGAACTTTAAAGCCTAAATTTAGGCCTACCTGGGTAAACCCATTACACTGGCACATAATGTCACTGTTCTAGTGCCTTTTTTTATACAAAGACAGATATTTTCAACAACAATGGTGAATGTCTGATCCTTTTAGCAATTTTGAATATAATTTTCTGTTTGTGTGAAAAGAAAATAGGAAACAATTAATTTAAAGATTTTCAGGGCTGTGAATATTGTAGACTAATTGAGACAGTTTGTGGGGTTTTATTAAGAAAAAAAGAAAGATACTGTTGTGGACAAAACTAATATCTTGCAGTTCTCTTTATTATTTTTTTCTAGAATCTATGTCCTAATAGGAAGTTAACTTGCCCTTTCCTCTGCTTCCAGTCCACTCATTGTTTGATGTTTGTTATTTATATATTCTGTGAAAGCATTGCCTTATCAATTAAAAAATCCTGCTGCACAGTGATTAGCTACCAAGTATAGAACCTCAGTTATAAGGTTTACTAAATACATTGTTTTGTTTTTCCATGATATTTTCCAAACGTCATTTTCCTCTTCCATTCATCCTGTGCAGTTGAAAAGGAAAGAGGCATCCCAAGATTTCAGAAAGGTGGCATGGAGAGAGGAAGGTTTTAGGATGAAAATGTTTGTTTCATTCTGTGTTGAAGGGAAATGTCTTTCCAGTCTAATCAATGGCCAAGATTACTCATCATAGCACTCAAAAATCAAGCCTGAAGAGTTCTTTGGATTGGTGAGTCATCACTGTGCTCGGGGGTGACGGGGTGGAAAAGGAACCCTCAATATTTTTTAATGTCTTTCCATTGTCGTTGTCATTAGTAATGTATTGAAAATTTCAGCCTTGTGTGTTAATTTGTCCAAAATTTGAGAGGATATACTCTTTAAAGTGCATATTCATGCTTTGTCAATATTTTTAACCATCATGTGTGTAATAGGAAGTAAAGAAAACAGACAGAGCCATATAGAAGCTCATCTACCTATTATGCTCACTCTGCCATTAAAGTTCACTGACTAATGGATTTCTGATTTAGATGGAAGTTTTTGCACCATTGATATATTGCTTTGACAGATCAGGCACAATAATGTGACTGTTAGTCTTTCAAGCCTGAAGAGTTTTCTTTCATGGCTTCAAGAAAAGCCTTTGTAGATCAGCAAGATCCTCACGCCAGCCAGCATTTTAATGTAGGGAAGTAAAAAAATAACAGAAGAGGAAAAGTTGCTTTCTTTTTTTCAATACCAGAGACTTAACAAGATTGCTTCAATGCTACAAGGATAAATCAAGTTAATTATACAAAAGTGAAGAGAAATTCTTAAAGAACAAATGAAGTTCCACCAAGTTCACATAACAAAAAGCCATCTTTGACGTAAAATATTCTAGCAAGTTGAATTATATTTTAGAAAATATTAAAAAGAATTAGTAAATATTAATAAATAATGTCACAATCTTTCTGAGAGTATGTCATGTACCTTGACTTGTCAAAAAGAATAGATAAGTATCCGAACACACTATTATTAAGAGAAATATATAGAACAACCAAATGCATATGAATGACTCAAGATATATATTTATAAACAAGAATAATTTAGTTCTATTGTCTACAATCCTACTGTTTTCACTGGACACTGAATTATGTTGTGAAGACCTTTCTTGGATTACCAGCATCTTCTCTTACCCTTCTTTTTACTCCTTCCTCCTATTTTTAACATACTTTAAAAGTATTTATTATATAATAAAGGCATTGAAACTCAAAAAAAAAATCACCTTCTAATATTGATTTAATAATATATACGTTTTTTTAAGGATACATTGAAATATCTAGAATAAATAACACACTCTATTCTAAAAGAATAGAAAATAGACGTACTGATGGTAGAAATCTATGTAAAGTTGTGTAACACTATTAATAGTCTAAATGACAGTATAGAAAGCACTGCAACATATTCATGGGACTAGTAAAACTAGAATAATATTGAATAATGTGTAAGACTGGTGCTATACTTTATATAAGATTGTAACAAGCGTCTAACTTGGATGCAAGAAATAATATTCAAGTAAAATCCCTACACAGTAAAGGAAGAAAGTCAAGGGCCTCTAAAGGGTTACGCTGAGTATGAAGTTACTATCAGTACCAGTAGGATCTCAAACCTCAGAGTGTCACTGCCTTGGAGGTAGAAAGGGGTAGCAGGAGCTTCTGCTTCGCAGGAAAAGCATATTTAAGGAAAATATAATTTGAATACTATTAAATAACCATATAATTAATGAAAATTGCTGTTTTTCAGCAGTTATATGCTACTAGTCTTTGACCCCATTACTGTCTCCTATTTATTTTCTTACTTCATTTATTTTCTTACTTCATTTCAGGTGTCACTCACAACACTTCAGAGTTATTTTAATAACAAGCATTGTAAGTATTTCTTTTGTTTAAGAGCATAATTTCCATATACTGAATGCTTGTACTGCATCCTCTTTTCACTGAGCAGGCTAAACTAGACTTTTTATTTAAAAAACTCATGTGAAACAAAACACTGCTGGTACTTACTCTCTTCTCAATACTCAATAAATGCAGCTTCCTTTATTCCATAAAATTCATGTTTATAAGGCTACTCAGACTGGACTCTGCATCTATTGTAATTGTTTCTCAGTGCTATACTCACATTTTGGCCTAATATCTTGCTTTCGGAAGCCCTACATTCTTTATTTGCTTTAGCTGAGTTATTGTTTCCTTTTTTGAATTATCATGTAACAATCTCTTACCGTGAATCTCCCCTATCTACATCTGGCCAAAAATTCTGACCCTTTTTATATCCAAGATATATTTTATGGAGAGTGTGATCGGATTTGGATATTAAAATTCCATGTTATATTTTATAAGAAAAACTGCAATTACATATGCTATTGTTACATTCACTCTAAAATATTACTTACTGAAACATTATATATATATATTAATTTTTCTGTGCAATAAGCTAAATGAGTCTATTTTCAGCCTAGATTCCCAACTACAACTTCTATATGTGCTTGGTATGACCTTTGTTTTTGCTGAAAATGTAGTTTAATAACAGGTGTTAATTTATTACTTTTAGGTGCGTTTAATTGTGTTCATATTTTAAGGACTGAGATCCTTTCAGTAGATAGTGAAAAAGCTTTGTGCTTATTCAGTGTCTTTTAATATTGTTAGTAACAATGTATTTACTATTTTCCCTTTCAGCCCTGTTTTGACATCTAGATCAAATCAATCTGTCTAAGGTAAATGCAAAATTAATTAATCTTTTCTGTGTATGCATTATTCTGTTTTTTACCTAAATTCAAGGGTTCTTCCCCCCAAAATTAACTTTCACTCCTCTGACCAACTTCTACATAAATAATTATTCATGAAAATTATGCCAAAATTTATTTGCTAACAGACCATTGCATGAGGAATTAATGGAAAAGAAATAAACAATTCATGATTGTGTCTGGAGTATTGAATTTTAAACTCTTATTTTAGGTTTAGTTTTTAATTTTGTTTTGGTTTAGTGAGTCTTGGAAAAAGAACTTAATTATCTTCTTTAAGTACTATTATTTAGAATTTAGCCTTTTATAATCCTTTTTATGTACTCAAAGCACTCAAGTCTTCCTGAAAAAATAACTCAATTTGCTTTGGAAGACTGAAAGCCAATTTTAACTTACCTTAACAGTCCTCACAGCAAGCCCATTCATTAGTGGAACTAATCATAGATATCAGACTGGTTATGGTCTTGGTTTTAAATTCAGTTTTGGAGAGGTAAATTTTTCTTCAGACAGGAGTCTTCTTACAGTTAATGTCTCCAGGAAAAAGGGCTAGTAGTCTGGGATCTCAGCAAAAACCACCTCCCCGTTCAAACCTGAAAAACATGAATGAGAGAATTCAGAATTAAACTTTAACAGTATGAGCTCCAACCAGAACAATGTCTGCCTTCACAATGTGGCTTCACATTAGCCTATTACTGTCCTGTTTTCAGAGGCAGACATCCAGCACCACGGCTTCTGCAAAGTTAAGCAGAAACATCTTTTTGTCATAGGATGAGCAGAACACCCTTGGCTGTATAATTCAAAGTAATGAACTCCTGAATTAGCTAGTTTTAATCCTAACAATAATATGAATAGTCTTATTTGGTTAGGCCCATGATAACTATCTACACTTCAACAGAGAAAATCAGCGTTAGTGCATTTTACTTAATGCACCTTCGTGACATCAACATGGAAAGCAAGTGCAATCAACTCTGTTGCAGTTTATCAGGTCAATGATCCTTGATTTAAAAGAGATTTATGTAGAGCCCTCTAATGAAGTAGTAGCAGCTGTGTGAGGTTTGGTTTGGGATTTTTTTTTAGAGCACCTTTTCATCTTCTGTTTTTAGCAATGAAATATTAAGACCTTGAATTGCATTGAAAATAGTCACGGACAAAGCAAAATGTGCTCAAAAAGAGTCATCAGAATACAGAGATAAAATAGTGTGTGTCTGCCAGCTATGTACTGATGTAGAATATTGCTTTGACTGAGATTTTTTTGAGGGCAACAAATAACATAAAAATATTCTGCAAACTTTTGGAATATTAGTTTATGTGGTTACTTGTTTGACTGAAATGTTGAAAGAAACACTTCAATAGAATTGCATGGGCTTACTACATTTGAAAGCTCATTACCAAAGACAGAGATCTGCACTGAAAAATCCTAGATCCAAACCAGTGAAAGCAGGATAAGAGAAAGGAGATTCGAAATTCCTTAGTATTCAATTTAATTTAACATAAGATAGAAGATATATAATGAAGGCTGAAGTATAAACTCAACATTGACTCTGTAACATAATTTAAAAGTCACATCAATTCCTACAACATTAAACTTAGGAAAAGGTCAGATTATTAATTTCTCTCTTTCTATATGCAACAATACTGTCATTGAAATAAAAAAATAAAAAAATAAGAAAACAAAACCAAAAAACACAACCAAAACAAAACCAAAATGCTTCTATCCATCTATAATATGAACTACAGTAAAAAGTCTCTTTGCCTTATACCTCAGCATTACAATACCAAGTTCATTATAAATTCACCTATATTTTTATCTTTTCTGCTTACAGGATCAGTTCCAGAGCTCTTCTCACAAATTGAATTCTTGTGTTGAAAAAAAGGATGGCCGTACCAATAGGGCTGAATTTAAATGTGATTATGTATCTAAGCTAAGAGAAAGTCATATATATTTGAGGTTTTGCTGTTGTTTTTCACGTCTTTATGGGTATTTTGGTATAGGTTTCATACTTTCTATTTTTTTCAATTGAATGAAGGTAAGAAAATAGAGATTCTGATGTATTAACATAAGTCCCAATTTATTTGAGAAGATTCAATATAAAATGGAACAGACAATAAAATTTAAAGATCTGGCAACACTGATGGAGTAGATACTCCTGCAGTGTGTCAAGTGCAGTCACTGAATGGGCTTTTTGGACAATTTTATAGGTTTGGCTCCAATTAAGATCCATTTTTCTCATTGATCCTAAGCCTGCTTAGCTTCCTGTCAAAACCAGTACGCCAAACTGTTGCCAGTTTAGGTTTTTCAACTTACTGCTTAATATAGATGAGTTTCTCATTGCAATTTTTCTCCAGAATAAGGTGTCACAAATGGAAGACTTGTAAATATAAGTCATCTCTATGGTGGTGACAAGCTTTGTTTTCTTGCTAGCAGGACATTTAAATTGTACCGCTTGGCAGCAGAATCTCATGCTGTGCTGCTGCATTCAGAAACCATTATCACTGTAGGAAGTAATAGCAAATGGATGTACTAATTGGGAGTTTTGAAAGATAATGATGAAGATAAGGTTTATCTACATCTCTGTGATTCATAGCTATGTGAAGCAGAATAGCTAAAGAATGACATAGTAATTCAAGTAATTGCATTTTATTGTAAATAAATTCATCTGCTAATACTGTGAGCTAGAAAGAAATACCTAGAAAGATAAATTTCAATGAGGTTATTTCTCAGTAAAGTTCATATTAGAGACATAAAACCTCATAGGCCTTGGACAAATCTGTGAACTTTATTTCTTCATCTCCAAAGCAATATTAGGGTTAACAGTTAAAAATCTCTCAGAGGATAATGGTTAGTGAAGGCAAAGCTTCTGTGATGTCTAACCACTTAGCATTGTTGTCACTAAAGTTTGCAGAATAAATTTAGAAAGATAAATGCTTTAGATTGGATTTTAAGAAAAATTTCTTCAGCCAAGGGGTTGTTAAACATTTCAACAGACTGTTTAGGGAAGTGGTGGAGTCACGATCCCTGGAGATACTTAAAAGCCATGTAGATGTGTCACTTACAGACAAGGTTTAGTGGTGGACTTAGTGGTGTTAGGTTTACAGTTGGACTGGATGATTTTAAGGGTCTTTTCCAACCTAACTGATTCTATGGTGTCCTTTAAAATAAAATCTAATGGTCTAAGGTTAATAAACATCAACAGTTGACAGCTGTTTCCAATAATGTTAAAAATCTAATGTTAAAGGAATAAGATACAAGGAGAGGGTATAAATCTGAAGAACTAGACTAATTTTGACAAAATTCAGAAAGTTTCAGATTTTTTTCTTTCTTCAAAGCTCTGACTTTTTTCATGCAGCTTCTCATATACTTACATTTCCCTTGGTACTGTATAGATTCTGGGATGTAGCAAAGAAACAGCATAAATATCACCACAAATACTCAATGACACCTTTAGTAATAAATTTTACTGCACTGGGAATTAAAACCTCAAATATTTACTCATATGTGAAATCTAAATTATCACTCTGCTTGCATTTCATTTGTATCTGGACACCGTTTCATATCTGATACAAAAAAGAGAGATTCAGCTCTATGGAACAAACCAGGTTAGGCATAAACTCTCAAATATCGCTTGGGATAAACTAGAATTTTACAAAGTATTTTAAGTTCTGTAAGAGAAGTAGGAGAAGAAAATAGTTATTGAAACATTCCTTCAAACTGGAAGAGAGTAGGTTTAGATTAGATATTAGGAAGAAATTCTTTACTGTGACAGTGTTGAGGCCCTGGCACAGGTTGCCCAGAGAAGCAGTGGCTGCCCCATCCCTGGAAGTGTTTTAGGCCCATGGCAGAGGGTTGGAACAAGATGATGTTTTAAGTCCCTCCAACTGAGACCATTTGATGATTCTATAGTTGCTAAACATAAATTCAACTTGAAATACTACAGAAATAATCTCACTGCCCTTTCTAAACACATATACATGTAAATATGCCTGTGTGTCTTTTGTTTGTGTGTGTATTTCTCAGTTGCATCTCCTCTGTATATGTGCAAAATCCAGGAATAACTTCTCTTCCTCATCCCTGGTTCACCATATGATTTAGTAGAGAAAAATCGGGTGTGATTAACATGAGAGACAGAATTCCTGGCATGTTCCAACTCTGGATAACCAACAGATCTGGATGACTGGAGCAGCGCTGTACCACAGCAGCATTCTGCGAAAGTCTGGTGAGGAAAAAGTAAGGAAATAATGTAATTGCAGATGACTGTGATTGAGTGTGATTCAAATGAGCATTGCAGGAGAAAGGTCAGACAGTGTAAACCTGAGCATAAACGCAAGGCTGGAAGCAGGAGAGTGCAGTAGAATGCTCTATTGAAGTGCATTTGTTAATACCACTTTTTAATAGCACACATACAACTCGTAGTGTCTGGCCCAGAATTCAAGGTAACCTGATTTGTCTGTTTGCTTTCCTTTATGTTTAGTATGCTATAAAATGAAAGAGTTATCATGGTTTGCCCATAACAGTAATGAAAAGAAGTAGTTCTTCCTAATAATAATAGACTTTAGGACACAAAATTAATTCCTATTTGGTGATTGCACTGAGACAATAATTATGCCCCACAAATTATAGTACATAATCCTGTGGGCTCTAATTAAATAGTATAATGAGTTTAAATGTCATTTTTCTCTTTCAGACCTCACCTATTGTCCTGACTGATAAATTGTACAACAAACTTTGCTGAGAAACACATTAATTTTTGCCTGAATGCTAAGGAAAGTTGCAAAACTTAAATTACCTTTTCTTTAAAAGTGCTTCACACAAAACCAGTGGCCATCATTTGCACTTCAACAATGCTTTTTGTATTGAGCCTCAGTCCTACAAAGGTGCTTAACTTTATTCACCAGGAATCAAATAGTTGATTTCACTTTTCCAGCTGGGTCGTATTTCTACTCCTTGCAGTTGCCAGGCATTCAGCTCAGCTTATACAAATACCCATATGTACAAAAATGCAATGTATTTGCAACACTTCAGATAACACAAGCAATAGAAGAAAGTGAAGTCATTTATCTAAGAGATTGCTTGCTTCCTGATTTACATAAACATTGCAATGTGTAAGTGTTGGCTCGAGAGAGTTGAAAAGTCTCTGAAATTTTGAATCCTTCTGTGAATGCAAAGAAGACTTGTGAAAATCCAAAGCAGTGCAAGCTAAGGTATTTTAGAGAATGCATTAGATAGGAAGGATACTAAATAAACGATCCAAGAGAATATAGATCATTTGCTGTCCCTTACTATGAGGTCAGTAATATTCTGCTGTTGCCTTCACTGCACATTTCCAACTGATTCCACAGTGAATAATTCCAACTTGTCATAGAGTTCTTCATGAAGGCGCTTCTAGACTGAAGCTTGATATCTAATAGTCATGAAAATCTGAGATGTTTAAAATGTGCAGGAGAAGCAGTTGTTCATGCACTGTAGAAACATTCAGTCAAGGGTCTATACTGAAAGGTTTATCCTGATGCTCTGATGTTTTCCCTTTTTTTATTAAGCCATTAGTGTACTAAAAGCTGAAATCAGGTCTGTTCTGTCCTGGCAGATGCTCTGTACCCCTGTTATATGGCCAGATGTTAAAACAATCTTCTCTTCATTTTTATTGTTCTAGGCAAAGTGTATTGCTCTGTTGTACCACTCCTGGAACTCACTTTCAATTGATGGTAAAATCATACTCCTACGTAAGATGGATGTCAAGTCCCCACTGTCATTTCGGTAAATTGGGATAAGCTTCTATGCATACCAGGCTGAACATTCCTGAGTTCTCGTGGAGATGAAAAGACATGAAGAATTATACAGGCAAGGGGAAAAGCAGAAGTTTGGGTGCCCGTTTCAGCATCAATAAAGTATCATTATTCTCTGGGTTGATAGTTCAGCATAAACTGTGTTGTGTGTAGATTTAGCTTTAACAATGTAGAACTTTGAACTGAAATTAAACTCTGATGGGAGAATGAAAAGTTAACTTTTTCTTATATGTGATATGCTGCTTGTCTTATATGAAGTTAAACCTAACACACACATAGAAAACAAAAGGTTTGCTTGTGTATTCCAATGTTCATGCTGAGGCCCATATTTTCAGCATCAGTCAGGAAATTGTGACTTGGGGAGGATATAAATACAAAATAGTGCTTCAATATACCCAGCTTAGGCTGCAGCTCTTTCATTGAGTCACAGATAAATTCATCTGTTGTAACCTCCTAAATTCATTGTAACAATGAAAAGAATTATGTTTCAGGACTATCATTGTAAAGCCATACCCAATATTCAATCTGAATATGGTGTTGTACAAAATATTTGGTGTCACTATGTTTCCCAAAATTTCTTTGTTTTGTTGTTTTTTTTCTTGTTTGTATTATTTAACAAAATAAAAGCAGTTCTATAATAATTTAGCTACTTATAGTAATTTAAATCTTAACCTAATGATTTTTTGTGCTACATTAATTTTGTAATTAAGTGAGAATGAAGATCATGGCTGACAACATTCACAAGCTAGGCTTCTAATTCCTTGATTAGCCCCTGGCAGAAGAATTGAAAACAGACAATTTGATTTGTTTTCTCTATGGGAATGATACAGACACGAACAGGAATTACTGTAAAAAAAAAAAATGAAAATCCAGCCGTAAGTGTCCACATGTGGTGCAAAATATTGAATCAGATAAATACAGTTCATAGTATAAAAGATCTCATTGTGAATTCTCAAAGATTATTTATCAAGTGACAAAATTTTGCAAGAAAAAAGCAGAGTTCCTTTATATATTATGCAATTTTATGGGAAGCATTGGTATTTAGACTTGAAAAAAATATATTTTTATGCATATTCTGAATATTCTCAGTAGTATTTTCTAAGTAAAGACAATATGTTTGTACCAGTCTCCACAGAAATCAGGGCTCATACAGTTTAAATTTTTATTACTCAAGCTCATATGTAGTTTTTGAGATGTAATTTTTCCTGAAATATTTGTCATGCTACTCCAAAGTTGACTAGAATCTTCAAATAGAAAGAGTTCCTTAGCCTGAGATGGGATGAGAAAAGTGACATCTCAATGCAATTAAAAAATTACATATATTATCATTTCTTTTAGCCCATACAATTTGCTGTTTGGCAAATAAATAGATTTCTGTGACTCATGAGATTGATATCACATTGCAAGACAGAGAGTTGCTTTCTCAAATTTTGAAGATATGACCTTAGAGCATTCCCACAAAAGCCCTTAATGTAATCCCTCCTTGATTTTATCAAATCAGGTGTCTGTCTGTGCTCAAATAAGTTTTCTTGAACTTTGCAGCTCAAGGATTCAGAACTGAGTGCTGCACCTATTAATAAAAGATGGTTTGCCTTACTTAGTATGGGAAGAAGTAAGGTAGTCATAAATTCACAAATGAAGTGCTGTATATATTTCACTGTGGCTGAATCAAGAGTAACACAAAATTCAATATTCATTTAGAAAGCACAGCAGTATTCATATAATACTGAGTTATGTAATTTTAAATGCTTTAATTTCTGGGGTCCAGAGAGCTAAATTATTTATTTCTCTGCATACATTTGAAAACTTCATTATTTGTTGTGAAGAGGAAGGGGAAAAGGTTTATGTACTGTTTGTAGGTTTAAATTTCACAACTGTGCTCTGCAAATTGTAAATTGTTCATATCAGGGATTGTTTATAGGTCAGAGACAAAGGATACCATCAGGTATCTGCTTCCAGATATTAATCTCCATCCACACAGAGGGCGGTCTCAGATACTACCTGAGCAAGTTCTTCAGTGTCCCAACTCTCTGTCTTGTGAGGAAAGGTACGTGAGTCTCTTATCTGCCTAATTCATAATACTCAAGGGAGGAACAGTTTTCTCACTGTGGTTATCTGCATGTCAGTCACAGAATCACAGAAAGGTTAAAATTGAAAGTGAACTCTGGAGAACATCTGGTCCAATCCTCGTACTGAAGAAGTGTCATCTAGAGCACCTCGCCCGGGACTGTGTCCAAATAGCTTTTATATATCTCCAAGAATACTTTACCTCCCCGAGAAATTGTCTCTGATACTCATTCAGCCTGACAGTGCAAAAAGAACCCCCACTACTCCTAATGTTTAGATAGAGGTTCCCGAGTTTCAGTTCGTGTTTGTTGACTCTTGTCCCATCACTAGACTCTGCTGAAAAGAGCCTTGTCACTTCTAGGTCCCCTTTTAATGTATTTAATGCATCACTAAGATTTTCCTCTGTGGTCTCGCAGCTCTTTTAGCTTTTCTGATGCCTAAGAGGTTTTTTGATATTTTTATAGATTTTAGAAGTAGATGTAACTGTAGTAAAATGTAGATTTTAGCTTATCAGTATTCCTAGTAGCTTAAGTTCAATGTTTATGCATACTAACCCCTATCTCATATCAACCCCTCAAGATTCCATTAGCTATTTAGTCTTGTTTTCAAGGCAGAAGGCTGAATAATATCTTAAGGCCTGTGCTACGAGACAAAGACCTTGGCAGAATACCCTCAAAGCTCGGAACACTGGAAGACCTCCAAGTGCCCTGTGTGCTGAAAGGAAGATGAAGATGATGAAGCGGGGGTCCCAGATCCCCACAGACTCAATTCTGGATGGGCTGTGCAGAGTGTGGGATGGGGCAGTACTGAGGGAAGGGTGAATGGAGATTAGATGGACGTTATTATAAAAACCATGAAACAAGGGGTCGGGCAGGGGCACACTGATATGTATTCCTGAGGGCCCTAGGCCTGGACATTAAAGGACCCACCCTTTTATCTTATCCTACACTAAGTTGGCTGCAGTCCTCTTTTCTGCGGTCTCTGAAGGCATCATTTCTTTGTAGAAGGGATGCTCCACTCCTTTAGTCATTTTACTGGCCCTTCACTGAACTCTCTCTAGAAGCTCCGTGTCTCTCTTGTACTGTTACCTGTCCATATGTCCACCTTTTATATAATTTCTCCCTGCTTTCACCTTCTGTATATGTCAAGCATGGGTCAGAAAGGTTGAGGTTGCCCTTTGCCGACAATATTCAAGCTACCTGCTACAATGTATTTCACAGCAAGCCACACATTCCCAAGGCTGACTGTTAGGCTCATCTGCTCTATGCTATGAGCATATTCCTTATATTCCTCAGACCCTGCTGGACTCATGTCACAATTTCCTGTGTATCACTGCCTGCTTTGTGCTTGAAGCTGGACAGAAACTCAGAAAGTTAAGTTTCATTTGGGAGATTGATATTTAAGGAAAAAGCATGACTTTAAATTCAGTAAGAAGAGGAAGAGGTCAGTTTCAGTACTTGTTTTCTCAAAAATGTTAAAATGTCTTTAATAATTATCTGAGAAGTTCATAAATGTAAAGGCCCTTACTTCCTGTAAATCCAATTTGGGCAAGTAACACATGAATTTTACAATTTGCTTATTCATCAATGCTATTCGCCCATTCTTCAAGTCTTTTCTTCAGGAGAAAGACACTGTGACCATAAAATGAGTCAATTATTTCTTTTATCACTTACATTTGCTTCTTGAATTTAGGTGTTCCAGGTGTTTGATTACACAAAAAAAATTACAAAACTGCTAACTAATATGTCTAGTCTATATCACAGACTAATAAAATCTGGGCTAGTCTGTATCAGAAAACATAAGTTGGAAAGGACCCACAAGACTAAAATACTTTAAAATTAGTTCTAACTCTTTCGAAGCATGTGAAGACCAGAAAAAAATGCAGGTTTTTTTGCTTGTTTGTTTGGAGGTTTTGTTGTTTGGGGTTTTTTTTGCATTTTTGTGATATTTTTGTTATTTATTCTAAAGTATGTTTGATTATTATTATTGTTGTCATTGTTATTATTGTTGTCATTATACTTTTTCTTTTTCTTTTTCTTTTTATTTTATTTTTATTTTTATTTTATTTCTTTTTCATATTTTTATTTTTATTTTTTCAAGGGTCCTCACTTGTATTACTGCAATACTCTGTGTTCACAACAGTGTCTATAGCTTTTGGGTCTTTAATTTTTATTGACTGAATATTAGGCCTAAAAATGGCCAGCATCAGACAGTTTTAATAGGAGAGATGGAAGACTGATTTCACTGGCATTTACCTGACACTCAGATGTCATGTATCCATGTCTAAAAGGCCTAAAGCTACCATCAAACTGGATTATAAAAAGAAGACAATGTAATCAACAAGAAATGAATTTTAAAAGCTTTATTAATAGCTTAGATAAAAATCAAATTTGATCATGAATACTGTAATTATATTCTGTCCTCACCTTCTAGCCACTGCTAGCTTGAATCTGACTTTGAAAATGTTAACTATTAAATGATTCTCCCACCAAAACTAATTACCCTTAATCAATACCCACTCCTTGATTTTGTCACGTTGTTCCCCAAATGTACAGCAAACAAAAATGCATGCTGTAATTTTCTGCTCTTTCAAAAAAAGTCAAGTAATACTGGGCATTTTAGTAAAACCCCTCTTCTTATATGCATATGCAGTTAGAAGTAAACATGAACTGTTAATAAAAAAGGAGAAAAGTCCCTTTGAAAAACAAAATGTTGTATCGTGAATTTTTGTTAAACACTAGGAGGTTTTTCATGCCTCGACTTCTTCCTTCTCAGAAGGTCATCAGATGGCAACATTGACTGTAGCTCCACTGAAGCACTTGGTTACAGCAAGGACGCTCAAAAATGACAAAGCAAAAAAAGATTGTGAAAAAGTGCAGGAAAGAAAATGTCTTACCATAGTGTAAAAACTTTAATAATGGTGACTGAACACTGATGTCATATTTAGCCTATACTTTGTCAAAATATTCTCAAGGGTACATTCAGAAAGTGCAGTGAAACTTTTCTTACCTTCCTGGCTTTTTGTAAATCTGTTTGGTTATGCTTGAAGAGCTGAATTGCTCTAATCACATCTGGTAGATAACAAAACAAAGTTTAAAGAATACACAGGCTGGAATGATTAACACTACAATGTTATCTAAGAATTAAGGTTTTAACTACAATAAAGATATCAGGCACTGTGTGAGCACCAGTCTAACTTCCTAATGAAATAAATTGCAATCTTTCAAAATATTATTTGCTACAATTTATTGGCATCTCAGCACTCCAGATTTGTAATTCTATCAGTGGCTAGAAATTCCGGAATAGAACTTTTCTGCAAGCAGTGTTCAGAGTCAGAGAGAAAATACATCTGTAAATCCAAAATCTGCCTTAGGCACTGCTAATGCATGAATTTGCATCATGCTAAAAAGTGGGATTGGGAAGTAGTTGTGGAACTGATTAATGAAATTAAATGCTCTTCATATAAGTGCAAGGACAAGGATATAAAATCAGAAAAAAAATGGGGTTACTCATTTGACTTCATTAGAATTTCTGGAGGTGACTGTGAAACAAGAACTGTGCTTTCTGATATCTTTGGGTGGACAGAAGAGTAAACCTTTGAGCAATAAATTATTGGCAGGTAAGGAGTGTTCCAGCAAGTGTTGCCATATGTTTGCCCTGTTTGTTTCTCTCTTTCCTGAGCATCTGTTTTTGACCACTGTCCGCAGGAAAACACAACACCAGATGGATCTTTCGACTATTCTTATGTTCCCACCTTTTACTTGAAGGTAGCAGGAAGAAAGTAATGTGTGAAAAAATAAGGCACTTGCCAAGTCTTTGACAGAAAACAGGCACAGTAAGAGTAGCTATGAGATCTGCTGTCTCCCTCTTGATTAACTGTTCCACATTGAAAAACAGAGCCCACTACTTTGTTTAGATATTACTCACAACTGACCAAGGCATCTGTTTAAAGACAATTTTCTTACATTCCTGGAATACACTTAAACTTTTCAGTAAAACTTGAAAATTTTTGGCAAAGATTCAACAAAGGACAAGAGAAAAGCACATCATTTCATTTTGCAGCAGTTTCTGGAATCTCTTCTATATTTCAGCATGACTTGTTGAAAACTACAAATAAAATTAATCTCAGATGGTTTCCTCTCAGGGCATTTGTTCCCCTCTGATTATTGAATACTATGGATTTCTTTTTCCATCAGACACTGAGTTTGCCCAGTGTGAGCTGTATCATTACATGGTGTGTGGTACAGTGACCTTCCCATAAGCAGAAGGCTTTAATAACATGCATTCAGTGCAGCATGAACAGAAGAAAAAATACTTTTTACTTTCATTTTATAAACAAAGGCTAATCATTTTTATTTTAAAAATGATCATTTTTTCAGCATCATTTTCAAAAAAGCATTGCAAAAATAGATAGGCATTTGTTGTCATATTAGAATGGGCAGTCATTTATAATGTCTTTTGTGGAGTTTATTTTATATATTTTTTTAATTAAATTATTGCTATTTCTACACTTAGGAGCTAAAGGACATGATAACACCTATGGAAAATATATGGTTTTCCCCTAGAATTCAAATTCATTAGAATGAGTAGTTTAACTCATATTGTTCATGTCAGATTATCCCATATTGCAATCACATATTCACAAATATATTACATATATAGATAATGCTAAGTGTAAAAAAAAATAAACTAAAATAGTAAAAAAAATGTCCAAACGTGTTGTTTTAAAGTCCAACCAACTGTACATTGCGGAGTGTAGTCAAATAAAGCACTAACAGATGTAAGCTGAAAATCTGCTTATGTATTCTTTTTCTATCTGCTGAAAAGCCTAAGGAAAGAAATATCAATATTATTTTACTTTTAAAAGTAATAAATCCAGATCTTTTTTGTCCCTAAAGCTCTGTGGTAATTAAAAAACAACCCAGGTCTCATGACAGTTTCAGTTCCAGTTAAGAAACTAGAAGCTGAACAACCAAGTGGAAAAATGTCTTTTAAGAGGTATGGAGAAACTAATGTGGATTTGTCATGAAAAAAGCTCTGTCAGACCAATTTAGTTTCCTTCTCTGACATAGCAATAAGATTTGTGGATAGAGAAGAAGTCGCAAATGTCATTTTTCCATGCTGGTAAGGCTTCTGACACATGACATTTTTATGTGCAAACGAGGAAGCACGGTCTAGCTGAAAATAATGTATTGGGCTGTGAACTCATTGGAAATCTTAATACCTTCTAGTGCTTTACTATTAACAATGAGAGTTTATCAAACATAATCAGAATTCTGCTGTTTTCAACATTTTTATTAACAACCAGAATGAAGAAATCTGCTTATTCAACTCACAAATTACATCACTATGAAGGAGATTGCTTGTATACAGGGGAAGGAATTTGGGACTCAAAGTGATCTTGAAAAATGAATGATGTAAGATAGGAAAGATGCATGATGCTCTTTNTGCATGATGCTCTTTAACAGAGGAAAGGGCGAGGTGCTGCCACTCAGGCAATTTCATGTGGAAACCCAGAACTTTGTAGGGAGCAGCTATTCAGAAAAGATATCAGGATGCATCATTGAATCTGAAGCTGAGAGTGAACCAAAAACACATCGATGTCCTAAGAGAGAATGATCTGTTTGGTGGCAAATTGATAACCAAAATGGTCAAATGATGAGGAGAGAAATCATAGTTGGAATGGTAGTAAATAAACCAATATATTCTACACTTGCTTGACTATTTTTGGCCACGTGCCACACTTCAAGAGGATGTATTGCAGAAGTGAGAAAAAGGAATGATTGGTTATCAATTCAGTGTGTCCTGCTTTGGGTCTTTCAGTAAAAAGAAACAACTATGGAGAATGAACATGATGCAGATTTAACAGTTGCTGAAAGAAAAAAGACCTATAAAGACAGGATTTCTGTGTACAGTTTTCTACTATGGAAGTAAGTGAAGAGGTCTTCATACATAGAAAATTTGAAAAGCAAACTAGAGAAAGCCCCTAGCAAGAGGATTATCATCTTGTTTATCTCAGGTCCCAGGACAGAGTAACAGATTTAGTGATCTTTCACAGGTCAAAGACTCTGTGACTTCAAATTCTTTCACTTGTATTTTCTTTACTGAGTAAAAGCTACTGGGTTTTTAACTAAATGTAGGGTTTATCCTTCAATTATTTTTTCTCAGTATACCTTTAGCACTACCAATAGAAGCCATCTCAGTTTATAGTCCTCTAAAGTAAACCTGTTGAGACCAGATTACCTATTTAGACTCTATTTACCAAGGTGCGGTAGGGACTTCTTCTGAAAAATTACTTAGTCCACTTTCTTTGACAAAGCATTAGGGTAAAATTTCTTTTTTTCGACTGGCCAGGGCCAATTTAAAACAGATCTAATTTTGATGGTAGCATTCATTGAAAGAGGTGTCATTCCCCTTTCAGGTGTTAATTATTCTTTCCAATAATTATGGAAAGAGATCACCAGCAATATTAATTTATATATATAAATTAGTTCTGTAATGTATTATTGCTTTAGTTAATTACATCTGGGGAAAGGTAGGAAAGGACTCAGATTTTTGATAGAGGACAGTCTCTCTAGGGCTCATTTGATGGCATTTGAACAATCTGCAGTCATGTGAAATCATTAACATTTGCCCACAGAGTTCTCGTGTCTTTTATACAGATGGGCAAAAGTCTGAAACAAGACAATAAATATAGATTTATTTTCCTTTCAGAGTTTTTGTATGATTGAAAAATTTGGGTTTGGTTACCATCTAATTTTATCTAAAACAAGTGAGNCTATTACTGGCAGGAAAAAAAAATCAAACAAAACCCCAAAACCAAACAACCCCCCTGAAAAAAAAAACTCAAACCCAGCTGTAATAGAAATAAAAGATAAAACTTGAACATTTGTCTGTCAGCTTTTTGGAATAATACTTTATAGTGTCTATTCGGAAGTAATTAGTTGTTAATAATGTGATGGCATGACAGAAGACGAAGAGAATTCAGCTGTGCTATTTTTTGCTAGATAGCTTAGAATAGCACGTTTCATTCATTCAATTAGCAGTAGATCACCTTTCTTCTTATGGCAGGAACTGTTTTGCTGTCCCAGTGATTCTGGCCAGCAAGCAGCAGAATTACCAACTCCATGTAGAAGTTCTCCAAGTCCTACTCTGTGTACAATTTCCCAACTCCACACTCAACACATAGTCCACAATTACAAAAGTAGCTTAATTTTTGCAGTACTTAAGCACTAAATGAGACTGAAATGGTGAAACATCCAAAGAGTATATTAACTTGCACCTTTCATCATTAGCAGGACCTTTATCATCATGGTTAATATTCTGAGCAACCCTTCACTTCAAAGAAATGTTTCAATGTTTTGAATAAAAGTAAGAATTACACATCCCTCTTCACTAACATTCAAGCTTTCTATTAATGTGAAAGGAACTGGATATAAAACATGAAACAAAATTACTGAGTGATCAAGGTATCTGCTCTTTGGGAACCTTTTTCTGTAGCTGAGATTGGTATCTTGTGGTCCAGGAAGGTTATTTCTAGCCTTTTCACTATTTCACAAATGTACAACAATGTAAGTGACTGTTCAAGAATAAAGTCATTCCTTAGAATTGTCCAAACCAACAGTTTTGGAAGGGATAAAGTTTAGGTAATTTCAATAGATTTTTACATGTATTAAAAACGCCTTCTGTCTTGTAAATCTAGATATCATCTTACCTCTTGACAAAAACCCAACCAACCAACCAAAAAAAACAAGAACAACAACAGCAACAAAAACACAAAACAACCAAACTGTAACAAACTACGCAACAAAACCAAGAAAAAAACCTCTGGATTTTATGTGGACAAAAATTCTGAAAGCTTGCTGGCAGAGAAGCCCTAAACTGAGGTACTCTTGGAGTACTTGGACTATAAGATTTATCTGAAAATGTGTCTGTTTATCTGAAAATGTGGCTTTGTGTGTCCTTGTTTCATATCCTTATTTCATCACACATAAGTATCTGTTAACCTGCTCTCAAGCAGGTTTGCATTACAAGTTCCTTTCTCCTCTTGTTCTGAATATCTTGTTACATTTTAGACCCCATGGAGAAGAGTTTCTACAGTATGAACAGTACAGAAAATCTTGCAGTAAGTTTCAAAAGACTGAGAGCTTGAAGTCATAGGTCTTTGAAGTCACCCCAAATTAACACTTTCCAGTTTATATTTGATTTTTCAGTAATTAAACCCAAAGTAATCATTGCTGCATTCCAGGAGTAATATTTATAAACATTAGATGAACATTTAATATATATCATATGTTTAAAAGTTGTTTTATATATTGGATAAGTTAAGAAGCAATAAAGGTTATATAACTTAAACTTTCCTTCATTTTTTATTAAAACCTCACTACAATTGGAGTTTTGCCTCACTTAAAATATCCTTTATAAAATATTAATTTGCAAGGTGAACAGCAGAGAAAACTGAGCTGTGTCCCATCTTCCTTTCAGCTGGGGATTTGCATATTCTCCAAGTATTTTAGGAGCAATATTAGAGCCCGTTTTCAAGAATACAATTTCTCACACGCCCATTTAATCTGTTCAAGGATAAGAAGATGGAAAAAGACAGGAGTGACTGAGCAGGAAAGACCAGGGGAACTGGGAGAGGCAGTGGCCCCTCCATGCCCTGGGCAAGTGGACAGACCAGGACTGGGGCCTGACCAGAGGAGATGCACAAAGGACACTGGGAGGCAGGGCTGGGGACGCAGCTGTAACTTGGGTCTGAGGTCCATCCACAAGGAATCACCCAAAAGAAGCCAGACCTGTAGTCTGAACTTGAATGGAGCTCCTGGGCTCATAGGCAGGGATGCGGGTCCAGGAATCTGGTAAAGCCATTCCTAACAATAAAGCAAGTTATGGGCTCACAGCTTCCTCAAGGTAGACAGGTGTTCACCATAAAACTCTTGTTATTCTTCTTTTTAGATCAATGGAAGATTTATTAGAGTTAAGGATTTGAGGAAAGCACAGTATCCTGTGGACTTCAGTAAATTATGTATCTAGTATATTACACAGTTACAGTATATGATCTCCTTTGCTTGCTATCTGCATATTTGATACAGTTAATAGTGATATAGAATTAGTAGAACAGGTCTGCTGAGGGATCCAGAGAGGCTACATTGATGTGCCAAGGACTGCTGTGTGAGGTTCAACAAAGCCAAGTGCTGGGTCCTGGAAGCATCACAGGCTGAGGCAGAGTGGCTGGAAAGTGGACCAGCAGGAAAGGACCTGGCGGTGCTGATCAACAGTGTCTGAAAATGATCCAGTGTGTGCCCAGGTGAACAAGAAGGTCAATGACACCTGGCCAGCGCCAGCAATAGTGGTGAGCGGGACTAGGGAAGTGATTGTCCCCCTGTTCTGGGCACTGATGAGGCTGCACTTCAAGTGCTTTGACCATTTCTAGGCCCCTCACTACAGGAAAGACATTGAGGGACTGGAGTGTATCCAGAGGAGGGCAGTGGGTCTGAGGAAGTTTCTGGAGCACAAGTTCTGATGAGGAATGGCTGAGGGAGATGGAGCTGTTTGTTCAGGAGAAAAGGAGGCTCAAGAGGGGACCTTATAGCTCCCTACAATTCCCTCACAAGAGGTTGTACCAAGGTGAAGGTTGGTTTCTTCTCCCAGTCAACAAGTGATAGGATGGGGAGAAATGGCCTTGAGTTATACTAGGGAAGGTTTAGATTTGGTGTTTGGAAAAATTGCTATCCAGAAGGGCTTGTCAAAGAACAGGCTGCCCAGGAAGGTGATGGAGACAACATCCCTGGAGGTACTTCAAAAATGTGCAGTGAGGGACATGATTCAGGGGCAGACTCGTTTGATGATCTGTAAGTTAAGAAAATGCTTAGGTAGCAATAATATCACATTTTTCTTAATTAGCAGTTCAGAGTGAATCTGTCTGAATGCGGTGAATTTTTCAGTGACATGACGGAACAGGAAAGGGAAGAAGGTGCACAGATAGAGGTGTACACATCTGCCAACAGGTAAAGTAGGACTAACTGAAGTGATGGAGTAGGAAAATTTTTTCATCCTGAAGATCAAAAAAAAAAAAAAACCAAACCCACAGTGAAGTGAGAATAGAATAAACACATGGGCAAGAGAGTTGGATGAAAAACATGCAAAAAGGAAAAAACCCATGGAAGATGGAAACTAGAACCTGAAAGGGAATTACGCTGTTGATGTACCAAAGGCTTATCAAATACCCATATTTCTCACATTTAGAGAAGTAGAAGATGGGTGACTTCACGGAGGATGGATAAATCTAAGACTGTTAGAGATACTAGAGTGGAGTAGTTTGATGGTTGGGAATATTTCGACAGGATAAGTAAAGAAACCTGTCACTCAGGAGTATCTAGGGAGAAGGCAAACTACCTTCAGGATCCCATACACAGATGTTCCTCTCTGTGAAAAGGGGCTTAGCTGGAACCCTGTCTTAAAAACTTTTAAAAAAATATATACTGTATAACCTATGTCATATTTTCTGCCCTAGCATAATTATTTTCATAGTTAATCATAATTCATCATATACTCCGGATCAATAAAATGTTCAGCAAAAGTATGTAGCTCAATTTGGTCTGGAAGTGTTGCTTCTTTTAAGTGCTATCTCCACTTGAGCAAAAAATAAGATCAATAGGATTTTTGCTTGCTGACATAACCCTGAGGTTATTTATCTTCAAAAGAAAGAATTCTCCCTCGTTAAATGTTCTGCCTTCAGTCCAGCAAAGCATTAATTTTTGTTCTGGTAATACCAAGAATTTTTACAAGCAGCCCAATACTTCACTGTTATTATGTTCAAAATCTTGTTTATATGCAAAGAGAAAGACATACATTATATATATATAAATATGCATATTCAGCCAAGAATTTATTGTTAGTATGACTGAAATATTATTAGCATAAATCAAGGATTGAGTCTAGTGTAATTGCTACAGAAAATAAAGGGAAAGAAAGAAAATCAATGTAGTTAAAACTCTTATACACATCTCTCTCTTCTCACCGTCCCACTGTTCCTCTGGGTCCTAAGTTCAGAGAGCTCATGCTGGTGCTGAGAGATGGTGTGTGTTATAGAGAGTTTTCAGCATCCCTCTCTGGAAGGTTTATGATGCTGAAGTTGATCACTATTTCTTCTTTGGTCTAGGATTCACTTGGGGTAATTTTTCATGTTCTTGATAAAACACCTTACACACTTCTGCTCCTTCACTGCTCTGTAGTTCCACATTCCACCAAATTTACTATACCTGGTGCCCTCTACATTTGTTAAATCCCATTTCCGTGTTGCCTTTGTCACTCCTAAAGCCTATTTTGTCCTGGTCTGCATTTCAGTAAGGGACCAGGGTTGAGCTGTGTACAGCCATGGGGTCTCCAGGGCCACCCTGTGTCCCATCTCTGACCATCTCATGACTGCTCCTCTGAGCACCATTCTGTGCTCCACTTGAGAAGGCCTCTGCTATTATACCAGGGCTGTGTTTCTCTACCCTGTATCTTAGTCATAAATACGTTGTTCTGTGCAGAGTAACTGCTTGTTGCTACTATCTTTTGAAAACTGGGCTTAGATCACAGTTACAAACAAAAGTAAACAAAACTAGCCATGGACAGCTGGTCAGTTAAAGAAACTGCTGTCACAGCTAAAAATATTCAAAAAAATGAAACTGCAGGCAGATCAAGAAAAGTTAATACAGAGAAGGACTGAAAAGCCTCAGGACTGAGGCCATGCTACAGAGCTCGGGGTTTATACTATGCAGGTAGCAAGCAGAGGGGGTCAAGAGATGATCCCCAGGCACTGGGCTTTCTAACCAAAGAATGACCTTAAGTCTAAGTGCATAAAGAAGTGTTGCTTTTTTCAGTTCTAGTAGTGAAGTGTTTGCGGCCATGATGCCACTGTTTGTGTGCCTCAGTAAACTCTGCTTTAATATTAATGAGTACTACTTCATTTCTGGAACTGAAACCAGAAGCTTAGATTTTAAACATATTCTTTAAAGACTTTTTAAAGTAAAAATAAAGTGCTCAGTAAAGCACAAAACTGAAACTGATGACAAAATAATATCCTCACCGCTACTTATGAGTGCAGGATTACAGTACTGATATTTTTCAATGTGTTGAATTTGGTTGAAGATGGAAAAAGTTTTGAGAATGCAAAAGTGAAAATTTTCATCCTTTTTGAGAGAGGATTTATTTTTGAAGTACAATTGTGGAACAATATTTCTCCAAAAACCTGATGTGAGTCTTTTTTATCCCCTTCTTTCTATTTACATCCTTTGAAGACCCCTTTTTCTAACAGTTGTGCTCTATGGTTTGGGTTTGTAATTTATTATTCTCCTAAAAATCCATAGGGAAAAGATAAAGAACAGGTAATTAAGGTTAAAAATATTAGAAAAGTCAAAATCATTAGAAACGTTATGCCCTTTTTTTCTTTAATAAATAGAAAAATTCTGTTCGAAAAAGATCACCTGTTTTAGGATATTGTGAAAAAATATTTTATCAGAAAATTATATATTCTTATTTCATTCTCAAATTCCATGAAAAAAATCTGATTTTGCCTTTCTCATAAATTTTCTGTTGAAATGATGAACAGTATTTCAGACATTAAGGCCATTAGAACTAATGGACTTCAGTTACAAAAAAAAAGTAGAATTACTTATGATAGATAAGGACTAGATTGTATTATCTGAACATTTATTTTTTGATGGACATAT
Organism: Sakesphorus luctuosus; assembly: GCA_013396695.1. Classification (NCBI taxonomy): domain Eukaryota; kingdom Metazoa; phylum Chordata; class Aves; order Passeriformes; family Thamnophilidae; genus Sakesphorus; species Sakesphorus luctuosus. Next base: position 25,887 of record VWZD01003869.1, on the reverse strand, counting down.
AAAATACACCCAAGTGTCTGTATAGACATATATGGGTATTTCACACACATATGTAAGGTGAGAGAAGATGGGAGAAGAGAGAGAAATTGATATTACACAGACTACACTTGTCTTTTTGAGGAGCCTTCCAATCGTTGCACAAGGTGTTATAAAACAATGGGAAATAGCATCTATAGTTTAAATTCTTCTCTTCTATTCTCTACCTGTGAGGAAAATTGAATGATTACAATCAGCATGAGCTATTTAGGAAAATTGGCCAACTAAACTGCAAGGCAGCAGAAGTATTCACAGTAAAGCAGAAGGTAAAACAAGGTGTTTTATTTTCCTTTTTTAAATTGCCTGGTAGCTGCCATAAAATTTTAACCAATTGAGAGTGGAGCTGCTTGTATAGAGTCAACTACTCTTTAACGGGAAGCTTAAAAAAAATAAGATGATTAACAACTGGTAGCAAACACACATTGTTGTCCATGGCAACTGTAATGGAAATGCCAGAAAGAGGAAGTACTTCAAAGAATGCCAAGGAGTTCTGTTACACTCACTTAGGAAGAGTAATTAGACAGTTCCACTTAGCTCACAAAAAATTCTGTCGTACCTTGCAATACATGATTTAAATAAGCTCATAAAGGAACTTACTAAGCAGTTGTTTACTTTAAGCAGAATGTGTTTTTCAGCAAGTTATGTTTCCTTTGCCTATTTAGACATTCCCAGCATGACTGAAAGATACATAAACTGAAGTTTATTATGGCACGTATTAAGCACAACCTTAGAAATGGGCTAACACAAAGTACTTGCAAGCAAAGAGAATTTGCCACTAAAATTACTGGGGTCTAGCTCATACCTGATTGACATTAGAGGAGATAAAAATTATGTAAAGCCTGAAGTCTCTAGAGCAAGAGAATAAACCTGCAGTTTAAAATGTAATCTGATAGCTGTTTTACTGTTTGATTTTGAAAATTTCTGTCAAGCAATATATTGTTCTTACTGCATGCTATTTTATCTCAACTTCCTAAAGACAAATCCCATCTAGAATCTTGTGAGATGATTTAGTAGTTACTGTATACTTTTTCTGATAACCTAATCCAGAGTCTGTGATTCTTGCTAAGTATCCTAATAATAAACTGAGAACAAGTTAAAAAGCTCAGCAGTGACGTGGTTGAAAAGATGACACAAGTTAAAGTAACTGTATGAACAGTTGTTAAAGACCGCTGCACACATATATGTTTGATTTATTGATTTATTTAAACGTTTATACTGTGTGCAAGGTTTCCACTTGTATCACATGTGTCTGGTCAGACTGCTACCAAAATAGCTCTTTAATACAATACACTTTGATGTCAAATCTTCAAATCCACAAGTCCACAGACATGTGCCACCTCTTAGGAACCCATTTATTTTACTGCCTCAAGAATGAACATACAGTCAAGGAAGTTCTTGGAATAATGTGATTGTGTGATTCAGCTGTTCTGATAACGTATTCCAGCCTTCTGCTGTAACATTCAGCCCACCTTGGCTGCGTTCTTGACAGTTTAGAACAGATCTGAAACCACATAGGAGAGAGTAAGGTGACACCTCACTATTTCTTTTTCAGTTCTCTTAGACAGTTTTCCAAGGCTGAACTCTTCCATCTGAGCAAACAAGATACTGGTTACTGTTTCTTGATTAACAGAGACTTTGTATAACTGAATGAGAGGATCCCAGGGAACACATGACAATAGTGTTGGACCAGCCACTTGGAGTTTTGAGCATGCCTCAAATAACAACTTACACCAGAAAAGAGATCAAGAACCAGTGAGATATGATATTCAATACTGTGACTTTGCTAATAAGGTGGGTTTTGCAACTTCCCCATCCAAGCAGCAATGGATGCAATGAAACTGCAGTCTGAATTGCAAAATGTGCATAAATTTACACATAAAATTTTTATGAACATTGGGCTCTTTGTTTATTATCCACTCTGTCAATTTACTTAACACTGTGAATTAATGATCAAAATAATATACTCACCTATTTTTAAATTCCCTGTAACAGATGAAAAAAAATACCCAAAGTATTGGATACTGGATAATATCTGCTCACTGTAGCTTCTTGGAGATTTTTCAGGACAGTTCTGAACTTTGATTTACACTTTGGACTCAGCTCTACTGCATCCCTTCCAAAACTTGGAATACTACAATGCAAGCACACAGTGTCTGACTGAAAAAGTAAACTCAGATTTCCAAGTCATATCTCACAAATTTAGTTGCTCTTTTATTTTTGTGCACTGTCTTTAGTCACAGAAACAGCCACAATTCCTGTTTCAAATTTTCTCTTAAAAGCATGCATGCCTAAGTAGCAGTAAAATATTACACAACAGAAATGTCTCCTTTATCAATAAAGATGCCCAAAAATTCTACTCTGGCAAACACAATTTTCACTTCTGTTAGAAGGTGCAGTTGCAATTTGCTGTTCTTTTGTCTGAAATTAAGCATTTTATCCTTTAGAGATACTCTTTCTATGTCTTTAATGCCATTGAGCAGACCACCAAGCATTCTAAATTATGGAAGTTTATTGGTGTGACCAAAACAGCAGCAGAAAGGAAAAGAGAAACTGTGGGAAAAGAAATTACTTATTGTGATTTGATAGTGTTTTTAAAATGTCATGTAACTATTCTGTCAGTGAGGGACATTCTGTGGGGAAGGAGGAAAAAAAATGCCACAGTTTGCTTTCTTTTTTAACATTGTCTTAAAGGATGGTAGAAAGAGGAGAGTCATTAAAAGTTATATGCTAAATATATAACATCCTATCCAATATACCTATTCTGAAAACAAGGAGTTTCATATTAGCCCTAATATGTTCTGTTAGTTAAAGCTCAATTCACTTTCTGCCAGTGAAAATTAAATTATATGGATTACATGTACAAAATTCAACAAAGCAACATCCCAAATGTCAGGGAATCAATAATCTTTTCTAATACCAGGAAAAGAAGTGTCTGATTATGTCTTTTGTTTTAATAACAGTCATGTTTTAATTCTTTAACGGGAAAGACTTTTCAGTAGAGGAACTCCAATATAGCAAAGCTGGATAAGATCTAATGACAAGATTGATACAGCTTTTCAAACCTTGTTAGAGGGAAGAAAACTTGAGAAGAGAAAGAGCTCTCTCCTAATTAGCCAAAGAAATAGAAACAAGCACTTCCAAAAAGTTAACAGCATTTCTAAATCAGCCCTTAGAGGCTCTACATTTTCTTGTTCAGTGTGGCAGACTGGTGTTCCATTCCCTGTCACAGTCACCTGTTGGTAAATGGTGACAAGAAGGCTGAATGTGCCCTCTTGTCTTCATGAGCTGGATCTTGCAGAACTGTGTTCAGCTATTGGTCTGGATTTAGGCACTTCCAGCGTAGGGCTTGTGAGTACTATAAAAGTCTGAATCACTGGAAAGGGATTCAACTTTTCTGCTTAACAAGGGAAGGAATTTTCCTGTAACCTACTCCCATAACAAGTACAACAGTCCAAAGTCCTCCTTAGGAGTGCTGTCTCCATTCACAGTAAGTTTACCTGGTGCAAGCAAGGGATGTCAGCAAGGTTAGAATTCCTTCTCTCTGCAGAGGCAGTGGAGCCAAAAAAGGTGGTAGTTCTCATACAGCTCATCGCTTGTACTCCAAGGTGTTTCTGAGGAGTGCAGATTTTAAGGAGTGGTTTATACTGAGTCTTGTATGCTGTGATGCCAAGTCTGAGGAAGGACTTTCCCCTCTGGCAGGCATCAGCATACATTCCTGCCACAAGGAGAGAACAGCTGAAGGATAATTTCCACCTTCAGGCAGAGCTGGAACAGAGCCGAACAAAGGGGATCCCTCCACTACAACTGAAATAATCTGCTTTACAAAAATGCCATATGGATATTTTGTCTTCCTCACATTAACTCTGATTGGTTGACAAACATTTTAACTAACAGAATGAGGAAGATTTGCATAATTACACTGTATTTTTTAAGAACTATGCAAGAAATATGCAAATTTGGGGTTGGCTTCTAGTATAACTTTGCTTTTATTGGCTCATCTTTTTATATCTCCCAGGCTGTTGCTCAGCAACAAAAATGACACAGAAGTTATTCACATCCATCTAGTGGAAAAGTCTGTCCAAAAGGAGACAAAATAAGTTATCTGAAAAAATCTTACCCATTCTAAATGAACTATCTATCTATCATCAGCTGTTACTACTGTTCTTCATTTTTCACATCAGCTGTGCTCACCATTTTTCACTTCAAAGATTGGATACACTTATAGGATAGGAAGACATCTATGCCTAGGAAAAAAGTAATGTTCTTAATGTTATTTGTTGTATTATTTCATAAAAAATCGAGTGGAAGACAAAAAGAAAAGAGGCTTGGATCTGTTCTGTGCCTAGGGCTGTTATGAAAGTAAGCTTTTCCTTTCATGTCCCAATCTACACAATTTTCAGACATGAAAACCAGGACTTCAGTTAAATCAGATAAAAAGCCTCATTGGGAAATGTCAATAATTTGAGTCATTATTTTTCATCTGTGGCTTCACATCTGAAAATAATGAAAACAACTGGACTTAATGGCTTCTCTAATAAAACAAAATGTACATTAAAGAAACCCATACCAAAACTTGCAGATATCATCAAGCAGAAAGCATGACAGGAATACCCTAAAATCTTATCTATCACAACAAAGATTTTATTTTACTTTTGCAACAAATGTGTCATGATAAGGCCTATTTGAGTTCAGAGTTTCTGCAGCAAAATATTTGCCACTGTAAATTTTATGTATTCCTTCAAACAACATAGTGATAACATCACTTTTTCTTCTATAGACACATCTGTCCCTGGTTCATGGTATACCAATAAGGAAACTATTTTTAATTAAATGTATAAAGTGAGAATAATGTAGGTTGCAAGGTCCAGAGGTCACCTAGTCCAAAGCCATGCTCAGAGCAGGTTGGTGTATTTTTAAAATCTCAGATTTGTAGATGGAAGGAGCATGTAATTGACCCAGAATTCACGAGATGTGTGAGACACAACTGGGAGACAAAGGATAGTGTAAGACTTAATATTTTTCTGTTTCTTTTTTTTTCATATTGTTCCATTTCATTTTACTTTCCTATTTTTTTTCAATTACATCTAAATAATTGATCTCATGGTGAGTAGAGGAGGTGAACCAGGCTACATTTGGCTTCCTACTTAATGAGCATTGGGTCAAATGATCAGGAGACCTTCAAACTGTACTGGTTGCACTGGCTGCCTCTGGCATGCTAAAGGCCTCGACCCTGGGGTATGTTGCAATCATCCACGCCTGCCTTGCCTTGTGCAGAAGATAAGGGAAGTTGAGCTCTAGAGATTCTTTCCAAAATAAACTCCTCCATAAGTCTTAAAAAGGTAATGGTTTCCATAAACATAAATAGTATTTTCCTTGTTTTTAGATGCTTTCTTTCATAAGCTTTCCTAAGTTCACATAATGGAGGTTTTCTCCATCAGCTGATATTGTTAGGATATGCTTGAGATTAATTTAAAGTAAAATTAAAATAGTACAGTCTATTAAATTTGTTACTAGGGATAGAGAATAATATTAACCTACAGGGTGATGATATCAATTAATCTTTTACTCAAAAAATTTAAACTATTAAGTTATTTTCATCTGAAGTTTTGCAAATAGGTGACATAGCAGAGCAACTGAAACTTATAGGTCATATGAAATATAAAAATTATATATATACACACATATATATGAATAAGTCCTCTACTAAAAATAAAATGGAGAGATGCTTCTCAAAACTATACATGTGATATGAATGTTCAAGCTTTTCATCTTGGTCTAAATGCCCTGAATGACAGGTACATATACCACTTGATGTCAAACATCTAATATGTGGAAGTGATGGCCACGTTATTAAAAATAGCAGTGAGTACAAAATCACTTAAAAAATTAGAGGGTGTCTTAGGTTTCCTAGAGCATACAGTGACCTAAGACTTCTCTTCTGCTACAGGTAGGGTGCAAACCACATTTCACATGTTTGGTTCTGACTAAAAGGCCTGACAGAAAAAGACTGAACAGTGTGGAAATCTGAGGCAACTACAGACAGGGATTTTATACTCATCGTACCTTGTATGTTGTCATGGTTTAACCCAGTTGGAAACTAAGGACTGCATAGCCTCTTGCTTGCTCCCTTGCTGTGGGATGAGAGACAGAATCAGAGCAATAAAAGTAATATGAAATTCATGGGTTGATATAACAGCCGTTTAATAGGGAAAGCAAAAGAGAATTCATTCACTACTTCCCATTGGTAGGCAGGTGTTCAGTCACCTCCAGAACAGCCAGACTCCATCATACCTAACAGTGACTTGGGAAAACAAATGCCATCAAGCTAAATGTCCCCCCTTCCTTCTTCTTCCCCCAGATTTATATACTAAGCATGACACCATAAGATGTGAGGTACTCTTCTGTTGGAGGATGAGTTGGGATCGCAGTTGGGATCAGATGTTCTGGCTGTGTCCCACCCAACTTCTTGTACTTCCTCAGCTCCCTCACTGGTGGGGTGGTGTGAGAAGCAGAAAAGGCCTTGGCTCTGTACAAATGCTTCTCATCAATAGCTGAGCCAGAACAACTTTGTGTTGTTTCAACTATATTGTTTTTTGAAGTGTTAGAGGAATTTACTGTCAAGAGGAAGTCCTTAGACAAAAAAAATGTCTGCATTTGCAATTTATCTAATTGCATCCTTTGGAATACCTATTTCCAGTTTTCCATTGAAAGGTAAATAGACTGCACAAAATTGCAGCATAGTATATCAGTATTAATTTGATTTTATTGCTCTGTGTGCTTGATGCTGCAAGTTAATTTATAAAGACATTAATACTAGTCTTACTTAAATTATGGTTACTAATTCATGTACATCTACTATTTTCCAAAATAACAAGTTAAAAGTTCTTTATAATGGTTTAAAAAGAATGCATAGTGTTGCTTTTATAAGGTCGTGCTTATCTGAGTGGTATAATTGTGCTCTTCTTAAATTACTCCCTGGTAGAAATACAAGACAGGAACATCTCATCTCATCTTTACTGCGAGATCTTTTCTTAAACTGAAGGAAAAGGAGCAAAGATAATGAAGGGGAAGTGGAAAGGAGAAGGAGGAAGCAGAACAAAAAGTGTTGATTTTTAAATCCACAAAGTGAAAATATGTATAAAATCAGCATTATTTTTAAAAGGTTTAAAAACAACTTTATTTCCAAATCTGTGGTTTAAAAAAATTAATGATTTTTCCAGTGAACTTAACTGACAATTATGTCCCTGCCTTGGCACATGAACATGAATATTTATATGCACAGTTATAACCTGCCATCAGCAGTTCTTTCTATCCCAAAGACATCTTGTTATACCACATAATATTGAAAAGAGAAGGTATAAAAAGGAAGGTATATTTAGCAGAAAATATTTGTTGCTGTTCCTCCTCTTCCTTGTTAGCTGTTTCACCTTCCCTAATTTAATCACACTTTCCTACAATAATATAGGCAACATCCTGAAACTTCTAAGATGCCAACTCAAGGGATCACAATTCCTGGCACATCCCTTCCAACCTGGGGAAGCCAGGGTTCTAGAGTGTTACAACACCTTTTCCCATCCTGATATTGGTTTAGGATGTTGCAACTTAAACTGTGAGGGGAAACAAAAATTAAAACACAACAGTGGAGTGTCTTTCCTGTAGTTTTTTAATTTTTTCCGAAGTCAGAGAAATAGATATTTGCATTGCTACAGCTTAAATGATTGTTCTTTCTGATTGTCTCAGTATGAGGCCTTACAGTTCTTAAGCAAATTTTTCACCTTAGTATATCACCAAAGACATAAAATAACACTAGAAACTAAATGGAGGACTACATGGTTCAACGCAGATGCAAATTTGTGAAATTCAGGATTCTTTCAGAGATAATGCAAATATTCTCTTTTATTCAATGATGTCAAGTACTGACACAGTTCTTTTCCAAAGCTTTAAAAGTTGAGGTCTGTTTGCCTTCCATTCCAAGCTCTGTCTTTCCTGAGCTACTGCTGTGGTTACCTGGTTAAAAATATCATCTTAGCAGAAAAATCCATTTATGTGCATTGGCATTTTAATCAGCTGTCTGGTACAAATTTGCAGTACTTATCCATGTGTGTATTCAAAACACAATTTTTGGAAACATTTTTCAGTTTTATTTACAAATTAAAAAAAATCTATGAAGTAATAATTTTCAGATTGTTCTACCAATACTTATAACTTCTGCTATATGAAAGCTGGGTATTTGCCTATGGACATCTTTGTAGTATCCTAAAACATCTATTCTCCTGAGTGTTTTCACAGAATCCCAGAATGGTTGGGGTTAGAAGGGGCCTCTGGAGATCATCCAGTCCAACCCCTCTATCAAGGTGGTTTTGGAAGGTCTCCAGAGATGGAGACTCCACATCCTCCCTGGGCAGTCCCAGTGCTCTGCCACCCTAAATGGAAAGAACTTCTTCCCCATGTTGAGGTCAAACTTGTGTTTTAGTTAATGGCCATTGCTCCTCATGTTGTCGCTGGGCACCACAGAAAAGAGTCTAGTACTATCATCTTGGGACCTGCCTTTGAGATATTTATAACATATTATTGAGTTCCACTCTTAGTCTTCTCTTCTCCAGACTACCTAGGCCCAGGTCCTGCAGTCTCTCCTCACAAGAGAGATGCTTCAGGTCCTTCATCATCTTTGTGGCCTGTGCTGGACCCTCTCCAGTAGCTCCTTGTCTTTCTTGAGCTGAGGACCCAGAACTGGACACAGCACTCCAGAAGCAGCCTCACCAGGGCTGTATAGAGGGTCAGGATCGCCTCCTCAACCTGCTGGCCACATTCTTCCTGATGCACTCCAGGAGTTTTCTTTAGTTTAAATGAACTCCTTTTCCAGTCACTGCATCACTACAATAAAGTGAGTGTCTGACATTGATAACTATTGAATGCAGTGAACAGGTACATGCTTTAGATTTCATCCACGTTGTGACTTTCAGTGCCACCTGAAACTGTTCGATGAATTTCAGCAACCTGAGTTATAACTTGTTGGACTAAGGAAGACCCTTAGGAATATTCACTTCATCTTGGACTATCTAATGCAACCAAGGGACCACTTGACTAGGACATCCAACTTCCTCTCCACAGTATTAATAAATTATGCTATCATAAATTAAACTTTTAAAATATACATGATGATAAGAAGTAGGACTCCTTTTGAAAGGAGTTGTAAAGTGACTCAAAGGAGAATCTTTGATGCACGTTTTTTCCCTTAAGTGCGCTCACTGAACCTTCCTATACACACTGAGCTACATATCATTGTCACTGTCATTCCTAAGAGAAGGTTATAAAGAAATCCTCTCAGGTAAGCTTCTGATACAAAAAATTGAACAGTTTATAAAATGATATTGAAACCGAGTGATAAATATGCAAATTAAACTTGCCAGGTGGCAGGAACTCTTTCAATGTTCCTTTTCACCTTTAGATAGAGTCTGAAAGTCTTCTGCCAGTCTCTCAGTCTCAAAGTGATTTTGAGGAATACTTTATAAGCAAATTGAAAATTTAATTTCCAAAGTCATTCTTATATACTAAATGAAATATTTCCAAGGAAAAAATATAAATCAGATGTGAACAGAGATTATGAAGAGAATGCCAAGAGCAAATGTAGAAAAAATTCCATGCAATGCTGGAATCAAAGTGTAGAAGCAAAAAAAGGAGTTATATCAACACAAAATCTTGTGACTCTAAGTAACAAGGCATATGGGTTGTTGCTGACCCATTTCAGCCCATGTCCTTCCCCGACTCTGCTCAGAATAAACCTTCAGCTGCACAACAAGTTCTTTGTGTAGTCTGAGATTAAGGCTTTTAATAGCTGACAATAGAAAGTCAAAGTGAAATGCTTTAGAGGAAAGCAACTTTTTAAAAGTAATATGAAATAATGGTTGAAATAATTTTAGTGTCTGTGCAGGAAGTGTGGCAGTTACATCAGAGTGACAGTTTATATGAAGTTCTGAGAATACAAATGCAATGTTTTAAGAATACTGTGACTATATTTGGTTTTACGAAGTTAAAGACAAATGAAACAAGGTAAGCTAAGAAGTATTTTACTGTTATTTTCATTATTATTGCTGCTGCTTTTCTTCCAGTAACATAGCTTCAATTGGCTCCATATAACACTAAATTTGATGAGACTTTAAATTGTGTTATTGAGCCCTATTTGATTTGTTCAGTGCTTGACAGTGCAGACATAAAAACAGAGGAACATTACTATAAACTGACCAGGTATTTGCCTTTTTGGTGGGTACTGGAAAATAAATCTGTAATGTACACATACCTTAAGTGAAGAAATTATTGAACTAATCCCGTATTACATCAATTCACCTAAGATTTCAAGAAAGTTGGAATATATGATTTCAAGACTTCTTCCTTTAAAATCAGAAATTTTGCTAAATTGATATCCTAGGCATTTGCTTGAAACAGAGTATTTTGAGTATGTCGTACTAGTTTCTCACCTGGTCTTTTTAGCTGTCATCTTAAATGAAAAGAACACCTTCAGATGTGCTTGTATGATAAGGATCCATGGTGAGAGAAAAGACAATATCCTATGCTTTTACTAAGGGCTTATCGTTATGGAATTGTCTGGTTTCAGGCTTCAGGATTAATTTCCTGTCCAATATATCAACAGGCATTAGCAGCAGTGCCTCTATCATCTTGTTTTTTAGTATTTTCTGAACAGGAATTTTCAATATTAGAGAGCAAATGAAGCATCTAACTACAACTTAGAGAAACTTTTGTGTTTTCTCATAATATAACTCACCTTTCTAAAGATGAGGCCTTTTTGAATTGTGATTTGGATAAAGGCTTCCATTTCCCCCCCTGTATATCTCATGATTTAGTTCAGAACCTGGCAGCTTTTAATTCTTTTGCTGAAATTTATTTTGCTTCTTTACAATCAGCTTTCCTGTACTCAAATTTAGGAAACATTGGAATATAACTAGTCTGTTTCCTGAAGCAAATTTTAAAATTTGCCAAGGAGATAAATTTTTTTAGGTCATTTCAGGTTTAAGAACCTAAATGTTACTGTACTATTTCTTGTCGGCCATCATTTCACAGAGACACAATTTATGTCCTTTGACTAAATCTGAATTATCTAGCTGCATGTTTACTTTTCCCCAACAAAATGAGATTAGAAACATTTGCATGCATCCAGTTCTGGATCCAGCACAGGAAGGACATGGACCCATTGGAATGAGTCCAGAGGAATCTACTCAGAGGATTAGAGGGATGGAACATCTCTGCTGCAAGGAAAGACTGAGAGAGTTGGGCCTATTCAGCCTGGAAAGGAGAAGGCTTTGGGGTGACATAATTGTGTCCTTCCATACCTGAAGGGAGCCTACAGGAAAGATGGAGAGAGACTATTTACACGGGTCTGTAGTGACAGGATAAGGGGGAATGGCTTCAAACTGACAGAGAGTAGATTCAGATTAGATATTAGGAAAAAATTCTTCCATGTCACGAGGGTGAGGCCCTGGCACAGGACGCCCAAAGAAAATGTGGCTACCCCATCCCTGGAAGTGTTCAAGGCCAAGCTGGATGGGGCTCTGAGCAACCTGGTCTGATGGAAAGTGTTCCTGCCCATAGCAGGGAGATTGGAATGAGATGATCTTTATGGTCCCTTCCAACTCATTCTGAGATTCCATGAATCATTTTGTGATTTCAAGGAAAGGCTTTACAAAACAGTGTTATCCAAATTATTTATGTAAACAATGCTGAAGTACAAACTGTTAAATGTAATATAAATATAAGAATTGAATAATTAAGAAAATAAATGATAATCCATAATAATTAGGGAAAAGTCAACCTCATGAAATAGAAATTTCACTAATGAATAAATGCTGCTAGGTAATATTCTATACTTTTCGTGGTTCATTATTAAGCCTTTTCTGAAATCAGGTAAAGAGCTAGAACCTTGTTGCCATAAAAAAGTAAAGGGAAAAGCAGTACTCATGTCTGACAGGAACCATGTGTGTCAAAGACTGCATCACTATCAATGCTCTCTGGTTTAACAAAATGTGATAAAGAGAGCAGAGGCCCCACTGAGGGCTCAGAATTTATTATACTGAAAAATTACTCTTAGCCCATCACTGTTCTTAAGAATAATTTATCTTGCAAACAGAATTTTGATACTTTGGGGGTTACTGTATATGTCTTTCAGGGAGTAACTTACAGACTTTTTCAGGCTAAGTTCTGAACCTTTTGAATATAACAGAGTTCCATTCTATTATACTTTAGATCGAAAATCTGTCTCTCTGTAAATGTTGAACCTTAGTTGCTCTAAAAGCCATATAGACATAGAATAGTGATATGGAATATCATTATAGCCCCAAAATGGGGAATATTTCCTGATGTACAGTCCATTCCACTGACCCCAAAAATTCCATTTGAAGAGAAAACGATACCTTAAAAATGTGTCCAAAACAGAATTACTGAATTTCTTTTTTATGTTTTAGACACAAAGTACCCACTTATCCCTTGTGTTGTATAAAAACAGATAACCATACTTGCAAATATTTGGATATCATGGGTGAAAATAGATAATATTGGATTAATTTGTTGTAAAAAAACAACATCATGAGATGATTTCTCCTAAATTCATAATCTCTGGAGGCTGTAGGAATGAATGTACTTTTGCAGCTTGGGTGAGAAATTAGCCCAATTTTGCCACAGACATCACAGATGCAGATTGTTCTGTTTGTTGTGGCTGTTTTGCTCTGTTGATGTTTTGTTCTGTCACCAGTTCTGGCAACTCCAACACCAACACACGGACAAAACAGTTTCCTGTGTTGTGGAACTAACATCAAATAGCTAATGATTTGCATGAGCACAGGTTTTTAAGTATTCAATGGACTTCCTCCTGTAAATCCAAATGATTTTTGCAATCTCTTTAAATTTTAGGCTTTCTATTTTGACGTATGCATCAGAAACCAAGCCAGTATAACTTATCACATAGGAGAGTTGCTTGAATGCTGAATATTTGACCATGACTGTTTGTTCTCATTCTGCAAGATTGTACCTCATGGGCACAGAATGCGTGTGTGCGTGCGTGCGCGCGTGCGTGCGTGAGTGTGTGTCTTAAGAATACAAAATACTTTTTGGAACAGCTCTAAATTGTCTACATTTCTCAGCCACACAAGAGAACAGGAATTACAACTGCATAATGCATATTCACTTTTGTTTGGATTCAGATGACTACTTACTTCTTGAAAGGCTGTTTTAATCTCTTCAAAAGCTGTTCAAGCTTTCCCTCTGCTCCGTGGGACTTCACCATCAATCATGACACTTGGAGATGGCATGCTGCCACAAGCGCAGAGTAGCCGGTGCTGTACTGTCAACAAGAACAAGTGCTTCACTAGCTTTCCATTAAGATATGGCTGGACCCAGACCTCTGTTTATTAAGCTGATGTTTGGGCCAAACCACTTAGCAGCAGGATCAAAATAGTAATGCACTGTAAATCATCGGATGTGTGTACACTCTGTATACAATCATTAGCAAAGAGCAGCTGGGGTCAGCAGCTCTGAAATCTTAGTGCAGTCTCTGTAGGGAGAAAATTTCATAATTATCAAAATGCAAATACAGATTCTTTTATTACTGACTCCAGATTGAGAGCTGTCATAGAAAAGATTCTTAAGATAACACAGTAAGGACCTGTTTCAAAAACAAGGAAAAAGAACCACCCCAACCCACCGCCCCCTAAAAACCAAAACCTAAACCTCACCAGCCGCTAAACTTTCTTTTGTCTGTTTTTAACCATGAAAGCTCTACACAGTTCTACTCAGCTCAGGACCCTTCTCAACATGCCATCCACAAACATCATTAGATTTGTGCAGAAGCCTCTAGGGACTTTCATGATGACAGTAATTCTAACCAGAACTTATATCTCTCCTCTGACTTTTTCTTTTGGCAGCCTGTCTGCAAAAATTGTAACAAATGCTCTATTAAAATTGAAATCTTCTGTGTAATTTTAATTAAAATAGTATTTTTAAATATAATGCAAACATATATCTATTAATATCTTTATTTATCACTATAGCAGCAAAAATGAAAGTCTTTTGTACAAACTATCAGCCAAGCTACTGGCACTGACCCAAACAGCATCCCATGCTAAAGGTCTGGTGCCAGTTTGTTGCTACCATGGCTGTCCCACCAGCAATACAACCATGACATTATACACCAGACACTTTGTGGAATCTTCAGAAACCTTCTAATCTAAAAAATTAAGTTACACAAGGGAACATGTATAAAGAATGAAGCGAACCCACAGACATCCTGCATTATGGCTAAACAAACATCTGGAGATAGAAAGGTATCTTGCCGCAAAATCTCCAACAGAAAAAATCTGGGACCTTAAATTACCTGTTTGTGAAAATTGCAATATGAACATAACTGTTAAAATGCTGTCAGATTATTCTTAAAGGCAAAGTGTTTTACATATGGAAATCCCTGTAGGAAGAGAGAATGAAAGGCTGAAAGGTGGAATCATAGAATCATAGAATCTATTGGGTTGGAAAAGACCTCCGAGATCATCAAGTCCAACCCTTGCTCCAACTCCAGTCCATTTACTAGATCATGGCACTCAGTGCCACATCCAATCTGCGTTTAAAAATCTCCAGGGATGGTGAATCCACCTCCTCTCTGGGCAGCCCATTCCAATGCCTGATTACTCCCTTTGGAAAGAATTTTTTCTCATGTCCAACTTAAATTTCCCCTGGCA
>VWZD01003869.1:0-10759 GCA_013396695.1 Sakesphorus luctuosus | reverse complement strand
GTCTGGTCCCATAGACTTGTGAGGATCCAGCTGGCTCAGTAAGTCGCTAACTATTTCCTCCTGGAATACAGGGGGGCTATTTGCCTCCCTCTCTCTGTCTACCAGCTCCAGAGACCAATTGTCTTGAGGGGCACCTTTCTTAGTGGTAAAAACTGAGACAAAGTAGGTGTTAAGTACCTCAGCCTTCTCCTCATCTTTGTCAACTATATTTCCCTCCAAGTCCAACAGAGAATGGAGGTTTTCCTTGCCCCTCCTTTTGTTATTAATGTATTTATAGAAGGCCTTTGTGTTATCCCTAACTGAATTAGCCAAATTAACTTCAAATTGCACTTTTCTTTCCCTAATTTTTTTCCTGCATGACCTAACTCTCTTCCTAAATTCTTCATAAGTAGCCAGTCCTTTTTTCCACAGTCTGTAAACTTTCTTTTTATCCCTGATTTCTTTCAGAATCTCCCTATTTAACCAATACCCTCTCTCTCCCGGGTTGCTGCTGCAGCCAGGGCGGGCCAGTCACGACACTGCAGGTGGCGGTGAGACTGGAACGAGGACCGGGACCCCAAATGCAGAAACCAGGAGAACAGCTGTGACAAGGAGAAAAGAACCGGCTCACCAAGAAGCAGCAGCCAGGAGCAGCCAGGAGCAGTCAGGAGAAAAAAAAAAAATTCTCTCCTCTGCAGCACACACACACACCCCTCCTCCTTCAGCCAAGCTAAAAAAAGGAAATGTTCTCCAAAACCCAAAGAGACAGCCTGCCCCCCATCCAACCCATCAAGAAGAAGATGTAGAAGTTAACTACTTCTTTTTGTTAACTAATGGCATGGGCAGTTAGTGGTAGCGGAGAGAATTTACATAATAATTCCAAACTACAACACACTCCCATGCATTCAGTTGTGCTGTGCTTTTCCTTTAAGTGCAGGGAAGGCCACTACAACTATCTTTTAAAAGGGTTGTAGGTAGAGTTAACTCAAACACAAGGCAGAACAACAGAATAGGCTTGTTTTTTGATGCCATTAGCTACAGAATCACCTCATATCGGTCAAAGGACTCATTAAATGAGACAAATATTAATTACATTCAAACCTAGCACAGTTGTTCTGTCATGTTAATTCTGGAAAAAAGTGACAAGAAATTATTGGGGAAGAGGGGACTGCCAGTATTTACTATCTTTTACTTTACATTTATTGAGAAAGACAAAAGATTTTTTACAGCTTCAGTTTAAGAAAAGCCCAAACCCTTATTTTTCAGACAAAGTAATTACATTTGTCTTCAGGAAGTTTCAATGTGAAAGTGTCAAAACAGGGCTTCCTTCTTCCCCCATCTCTTCTCTCCCCTCCCTGAAACAGTTTCTTGCTAAAAGAAGCAAATTTCATGAAGAATTTCATTTGAAAAAACTTCATGGCTTGACAGCATATAGTTCCACTGGAGTTTACTGACTCAGCTATTACCAGCCTTCAAGGAAGGAAAAGAGCTGAAATAAATTAGAATAACTTATTGCGGAGCATGCTTCACATCAAGTGAGTGAGAATAAAGGAGTAATGAGTTTGTTAGTTTTTGGTGGTGGTGGTGTTTGCAACTTGCCGTGTTCTAAAGTGGAAATATGGCCTTCAAAGTATCCATGAAGCTCTGGACATGAACTTCTCATGTGTTCCTGATCTTTCACCATAGTCAGCAGTGTTCCTACAGCTGAACAGCAGCAGCACTCACAGACAAAAGCTGGGTCAGGTCAGTGGCCACTGCAAAGGTAAGGCTTGTTCCTTAGAGCTGCAGAAGATGAGCTGACATCTCTGACTTTGTATCACCTTCCTGGCAATTAATAGTGTGAAGGTTTTCAGGCTCAAAGAGCTGCTGTTGTTACTTAATCAATTAAACAATTGATTACTAACTATCAAGCATTAGTTACACAGAACTACTTAAGCTATTCATTCTACAAACTAAGAAAAAGCTTGGTACCAATTGCTGGACTAAGAAACACATACCCGGTGCCAGATACCTGGAACAAATACCTCATCTACTTCAGGACAGCAACTGTCCTGGACAATAACTTTGGCTAACAATTAAATTTAGTTAGCGTATGATTTGTTTCTTTTTTTCCCCTAGTCATATTTAAACATATCTGCTTCCTCCTCTGCTCAGCGTCACAAATAGCTCACAAATAACCTCACTGTTGTTTTCCTGCTTATCCACTTCTCATAAAAAGAATGTTACAGAAACTAGAATGGTTAACACCCTATAAAGTGACCATTTTGTTAGGCATTACTGTGTCAGCTTCTGTATTTTCATCTCAAGCTAGGAAAATGCCCCAATCATTCACTGAATAATCAAGGCAGACTCAGCACACACAAGCAGAAGCTCGTTACGCTAATATGAAAAGTTCTTTAAGGGAATCCCCTTAAAATGCACATTTAAACACAGATACACTGCACTGATTATAGCAAAGAATGACCTTTGCTATGCTTTGGTTAAAGGTGTCAATATGAAATAGTCTTTTTCTTAAAATCAGTTCTAATCATAAGGAACGTAGCAATTGCCTTTTACTCACACTTAGGTCCTAAATAGTGAGGTGAGCTAAGTTTCTGAGGAAAGATTATATTTAAAACAAATGACCAGATTAAGGATAAATTATCTGTCAATACATGATATCTTTATCTTCATGTTTAGAAAATGAGATTCTAAAAATTATTTACCTTCTTTATTTCAATTTAATATTGTTTTAGGGTTCGTAATATCTGAGCTTTATTCTTGTCTCAAAACCACTATTTCTTTCTTTAAATAAATGAAACTTTTCATTTAATAATTTAGTTCTAAAGCCAGAGCTTAAGGAGATTTAGCAGTATAACACGTTTGCAAAGTATGGTGACACTATCAAATTATTTTCTTAATTTTTGAGGTTTTCCTTTTTTTTTTTTTAATGAATGACATAGCATAACAGGCTGCTTTTAGACCTGCCACAGATTTTATGTAGATAGTGGGCACTTGTTTCCACCTGAAACTGTGACCCAACATGTAACTCATTTAGCAAGTTTAATTCTGTTTATATGCTTCCTGTAAATAAACACTTAGTTCATGTGTGAATTTGAGTATTCAGTTAACATATCAGCCATTATCTAGGCATCTGACAAATAGTGTGCACAAAACTCTGATCAGTAGCTTTTAAAGCACAGGTAATTTTGAACATTTGCGTTTTTAAGTCCAGCTGTTTTGATTAAACACAGTGAAAAAATCTATTTATTCTATTTAATGAACCAAAATCTTATGAGATTACATCTCTGAATAATGCTGTATATGAGTTATAGTTTATTCCAACAAATATTTGGCAATACATAGGTAAAATAAATTTTACATTAGCATTCATGCCAGTGAACTAATTTCCTCATTATTTGCAGCAAGCAGAGAGAAGGGTGTAAACACAGTCAAAGCAAATGCAATTAAATTGAAAAATTGTGGGAAAATGTGGTATCGGTACAAGTGCACTTAGGAAAATGTCTTGAAAGGTTAGTTATGAAAAATGTTATTTTATTGACTGTATTATCTTCCCTTTATAAAATCAAAGGCATATTCATCTGACTGCCACATCAATGTTAAATTTTTGATTTAAAGAGTAATTAAAAAGAAAAAACAAATCATAAATTAGAAAGTCTTCCCTGCCAATGTTATAAAAATAGAAACTAGTGTGTCTTGGGTTGAGCTGGCAAAATGCCAACTGCCCAATACAGAGTCAAAGCTTCCCTCCCCCCCCACCCCGCCCAGTGAGAAAAGGGAGAAAGGGAAAAAACCCTTAAAAACTCAAACCAGTTTATACTTAAACTAACGATATATATTTATACAGAAAAGAGATAATTAAAAGAAACTACAATATAACACACACTTAAAAGTTAGATATAAAAACAATTTTTTACCTCTCTCTAAAACCAGATTTCATTACTCTAGATTTATAAGCACCCCAAAAGACACCCAGCAAAGAACAGAAAGAATAACAACAAAATGTTTTTCCTTTCCTGAACTCAAACAAAATGCAAAGTAGTGGCAGCCACAGTAAAGCCCAGCATGGCAGAACAGCAGCAGCACATCCTGCTCTACTACAGACACGATGGCAACTAAGAAACTNGTCTTCCCTGCCAATGTTATAAAAATAGAAACTAGTGTGTCTTGGGTTGAGCTGGCAAAATGCCAACTGCCCAATACAGAGTCAAAGCTTCCCTCCCCCCCCACCCCGCCCAGTGAGAAAAGGGAGAAAGGGAAAAAACCCTTAAAAACTCAAACCAGTTTATACTTAAACTAACGATATATATTTATACAGAAAAGAGATAATTAAAAGAAACTACAATATAACACACACTTAACAAGTTAGATATAAAAACAATTTTTTACCTCTCTCTAAAACCAGATTTCATTACTCTAGATTTATAAGCACCCCAAAAGACACCCAGCAAAGAACAGAAAGAATAACAACAAAATGTTTTTCCTTTCCTGAACTCAAACAAAATGCAAAGTAGTGGCAGCCACAGTAAAGCCCAGCACGGCAGGACAGCAGCAGCACGTCCTGCTCTACTGCAGACACGATGACAACTAAGAAACTCTTCTTACTTATCTCAGCTTTGCATCATCTGGTATGAAATATTTCTTTAGTTGCTTAAGTCAAGTGATACCTGTCTCTCCTAATCTGCATAGATTCTCTGAGCCTGCTAATTTGAGGCCTAGCTAAAACTGCCACATAATGGAAAATGTTTGATACAAAAAGACCAATCATGTCCAGGTCTTGCCTTCCAAACAGAGTAAGTCACATGGGGAAGCTGTTATAGGCAGAACTAAAGAACTGAAAGAATTATTAACAATTAATATATTTGGAAAAAAAACCCCAAAACATGGAAAACAAACTGCTATAATCACAGATTACTATTGTTAAATAAGACTGATCTTATTTACTGAAGACCATAATTTGCAGCTTTATCAGAATATTTGTATAAATCCAAAATTCATTAACTAGAACATCTCTATTAAAAAGATGACATTAATAGTCTAGCAACTGGGACAAAACTAGAAAGGAGCTCTGTGTCTGTTTAATGATTAAGAAGGGAAGCTGTAAATGTTTCATCATGAAAATTACACTCTATTTAAAACCTTTAAGCAAAAGTATGAGTAATTATAATACTTGTGGAAAATCCAATTAAGTTATATAAATATATACTTTTACAAGTCTTTTTCTTTTAAGCTCAGGTTAATTAAAGCATGTCTTGACGGTGACTAAGATCTAACACCATCTCTAATTCTTTTGAAACAGATCAGAATGAGAGAAAATTAGGGCAGCAGAAAGCTGCTCTTTGCCTACCTTGCCTTTCCAGGTGCCACAGCACAGGCAGGTGTGTGCCAGGTACAACTGATATGACACTCTGGATGTGGAAGGCTAGTCAATGGATGCTGTGGATGTTGGTCCATCTACACCAGAACTGTTGCCAAGGTCAGAAAAGCCAACCCCCAGAGCTCAACCACCTACACAAGGAAGAAAAGACAGGTTACAGTTGTATGTGATTCTCTTCTTAGGAGAACTGAGTATTTAATATGCCAGACAGATCCTTCTGTTTTGGAAGTTTGTTAAGGACATCACAAGGAAACTCCTTGGCCTGGCCCAGGCTTGGACTATTACTCTGGCATGATTAGCCCTTGGATAAAAAGACTTCAGAGAGACAGCAGCACATTCACAAGGTAGACAGAAGGAGTACTTCCTTGGAGGAAGGAATTGTGCTTCCAGGAGGCTACATTTGAAGTACAGTTTTATTGGAAAAGTCAAGCACTGCAGCAGCAAAATTCCAGCTCAGGAAGACCACCAATAAGTAATGCAGACCACAGGCCACACCACACCATCTCACAATGCATCTGCAGCTTCCTATGAGGAAACAGGGTCACCTGTCAAATCAAAACTCAATGGCAAATTTCTTCTACTGCTGAATGACTGATGTAAAAATAGCTTTGAGACATCACGCCTATTTCACTCTCAAAAATTACACATACCCCCCAAAGTCAAAATGATGCTTCAGACTATGCAAAGGGCATGTGAAGGGAAAGCTAATTAAGTTGATAAGGATTTGTTAATTATGTATCACCACACTTGTTAACTGTTATGAGAACCATAATAATTATGAACCTATACCAGCAGCTTTGAATATTACCAGTTATAGCGAAAAGAAAAGGACATTAATGTGCTGCAGAAGCAGGATGAGAAATTGCTTCCCTGTCATATGCTGACTTGAACTGCTTGCTGATGAAATTTTAATGTGTATTTCTTCTGACAATTTCAAAATTGTCTTTCTTCAGTACAATCTGAGATCTATAAATTCACACACATATAAGAAAATGTAGGTGCACCCAACACCCAAGTCTAGTCTCCCTAGCCACATGTATAAAAATGATTTTCACGTAATATGTGTTTAAAAGTGAATTGAGGAGTAGTGTAGAAAGGGAATTCTAGTGGTACTACTGCTTAATTTTTGTTTTCCTCATTATAGAAATGGGTCTAAAATGGGTGCTTTACCTTCTTTTTCCCAAAATCATGATAGAACACTTTCTTCATGTTTTTTTAATTAATTCTAGAACTTAGAATACAGAAAGACTATACTGTCTCTGAAACTCTAATGATACAATCCAGAAAACACTAAATTGTACTTCATTCAGTTCTTTACAGAATATCATTACTGTCATATTTGACCACCAGTAGGTCTCATGTAAATATTTATATCTAGGGGGTATTCAATTACTTTTACCACTTTATAAATAGGAAACTTGCTTCCACAGAAGTATGTTTTCACACAAACCATCTTTGACAGGGCAGGTATTTGCCCCATTATCTCATCATTTTAAACAAATTAAATGTTTCAATGAATTGTGCCCTAAAATAGTGATTTGATAGACTCATTTCTTTCATTAGCAGTTCTTATAGGACTGTTTGCAATTAAGATATAAAAATAAAAGTAAGTTATGCAAGTTCTTTTCCAATAGTGCAGCTTAACAGCACTTAGTAAAGGAGTGAAGGCATACTCTAAGGAAAAAGGAAATTCATGAATGTGTCAGCAAAATGCCAGTTGCAATAACATTTCATATAGAATGTGCTCCTCAAAAGTCACAGGGAGAGATTCAGAGAATGTTACAGTGTATGCTGATATTGTCACCCATTTAGCAAAATCCATAAATAGACAGTGGTAAAGATTCTGGCTAAAAGCCCTCCAGCTGTTACAGCTTATTCTAATACTTATATGTGGGCCAAAGTTCTGCATCTTAAAATACTATGTTTAACTGGGGGAAAAAACCATAGAACTTAATGTCGCAGTGCATAGCCAAGTGGAAACATGCTAAAGAAGAGAAATGAAGCCAAGAACAAAGCAAAATCAAAGACAGGCAAGACCTAATAAAATGACAGTGACAAGAATCAGAGGCATAAAATGCAAGATTTCCTGAATGAAGGAAACAAAAGATGGATGGGTCTTACTGAGGCTCCAGTTTTTGTGGGGATTTTTTTTAATTTTATTTTGTTTTCCCATCCTTCCATGTAGGGGCAAAGTAGATCTTCAAAGGATGATTCTCCACCTATTTTTTTAGTTCTGGTGGAAGTCATATGTCAGTTAAGCTTTGTTTTTTGTTTTTTTGGTTTTTGTCATATAGGCTGAAAAAATAGTTACCATGCAAACAAAAGAGTAAATTATATAACGAATAGAGATAATTTTCAATGGCAGAAATTTCTGCTGGTTTTTTCCCCCTAGAGATTATTTTTCACCTGAATGTGCATGTTGATGCCCACATGTGTTAGAAGATGCCTCAAACTGTGCCTGTGATGAAGAGAAACAGATGTGCTGAAACTTTTTCGTTTTGATTAGTGAATATTTCATTATTTCCATTTGTTCTGAAGTATCAAATTATAAGCACAGAACATTCTTGACTTTTTAGTTGGCAAGAGTGTGTTCTCAGACTGAAACCTGAGTCAGATAGCTGAAGGCAGCTGGACTATTAAAACATATTTGTAGGAAGCTCAGAAATTTTTATCTGAGTTTCAGTGAAGAATAAATCTTGTCATGTAGTCAAACCAAAGAACTATTATGACCAAAGGGCTCGTGGTACTGACTGGAACCTAACAGATCATTTAGTGCTCAAAATTGATGAGCACTAGTAGATCTATACAGTAAAGAAAATTCATACCTTTAATTACATTTTTTTCTTTGCACTTTTCACACTTCCAAGTGTTTTTTGAAGTATGGAAAACTAGTGAAAGCCTGAAATTCGTTTTAGAGATGAAATGATCAAAAGGCTGGAGCAGCATTCCTATGAAGACAGGCATAGCGAATTGGCGTTACTTAACCTGGAAAAATGAAGGCCCCAAGAACACACTAGAGCCCCTTCCAGTACCTAAAGGAGCTAAAAGAGTGCTGGAGAGAACTTTTCACAGGGGTGTCCAGTGGCAGGACAAGGGGAAATGGTTTTAATCTAAAAGAGGTAAGTTTAGACCAGATGTTAGGAAGAAATTCTTGACTGTGGGGATGATGGCATGGGCAGAGATTGCCCAGAGAAGCTGTGGATTTCCCACTCCTGGAAGTGTTCAAGGACAGGTTGGATGGGGTTCTGAGGAACCTGGTCTATTGTAACCTGTCTCTGCACATGCCAGGTGGATTGCAACTAGATGGCCTTTAATGTCCCTTCCAACCTAAACCATTCCATGATTCTCTGATTCTTGGCTTAGAATGCCATCACCACACAATGGGAGAATATACTAGCTATGTAAAATTTATTTTGAATGATGCAGAACAAAAGGTATGATCCATTCATTATTAAGGGCAGGGCTAATACACTAGGAAAATCAAATATTTTTTAGACTCTCCAGTAGTGATGACAACTCCACTTGAAAAAAAACCCTAAACTTTGTTTTCTTAAAGGCTTATAAAAGTGTAAAGCTGATAGCGAGATAGAGATTGTTTAATGTAACTTTCCTTGAATTTTTAAACTACAGAATTTTTACTTTTCTCTAAATGCTTGCCAATGTTGAGAATAAAGCCATAGATGTCAGTGGTTCTGAAGAGTTAATAGGACTCAAAAGCTTATCAGCAGCTATGAGAGATGCAGTCTAGACAGATATCCAAGAGAAATATATGTGGGATGGAGACTAAAGGGGCTTAGCTGACATTCTGAGCTAGAGTTAGTCACATTTCTCCAACTTTTATTCTCTTTTCCTGCATTTTGTCTTTACCCTCAAAAATTCTTATCAAAGTGAGCAAAGTTTTGAAAATATTTCCCAATTGCAATGCTGCATCATCACCAACATAGTGTATGATGATACCACAGAATGCCAAGATGCATCCTCAAGTATTTATGAATGTGATTTGTTTAATTCTACTTTTATAGTCAGACATACAGCAACATGTTTTGACCTCTTAGAAATGTTCCTCCTTCCAAAATGATCTTTTTACGTGCTGTCATGGATGAAAAAAAAAAACAAACAAAAAACAACTGAATTTTTGAACTCTGAAGCAGAAGCAAGCAACATCTGGACTTTAAAAAAAATGGCATGCCTTGAGTCCTTAAATTAATAAACATAAAATAGAACCACTATTTGAGAGGTTGAAATTAAGCAAACAAGAGAACTGAAGAACTACAAAGGAGGACTTGCACTGAAAAGGAAGATTCCTGTGAAAAAACAGCCTTGGAAAGAAGATCATCTTAAAAAGGTGAAGATCTTGGCTGCAGGAGAGATCCTGGAAGTGGGGGAGGATCCTAGAAGTCAGGGAGCTGTAAGAAGGAAAAAAAGACAAAACAAAACAACAAAACACACACACACACACACACACACAAAAAGAATGCCTGGGGACCTTGACAGGAAACATCCAAGATGGTTAAGCATGAGCAGCAACACAAAAGGAATCAGCCCAATTTTCTGGAGACTTTCCTGGCCCAGGTGCCAGGTATGACCTCCCTCTGGGGATGGTGAGTTCAAGGGAATATCATGCTGCAGGGGAATGAGTGACTGGATGTGTGAGGTAATTATGCAGAGCAAAAAACCCTCCACTTCCAGCATATTGCCCTTTTTCTTCAATAAGCTCCAGTATCCAGATCCACTCTGGTCAGTCATTTACTCTGCCTCACCTGCGACACTCAGCACTGTCTTTCTCTTCTCTTCTCCCACTTCTGCCCAGTCTTTCCCTATTCATTTCCCACTACCTGAGGTCATATATATTTTTCCCCCTTTAGGAGAAATAGTAGCTGTGGCAGAAACCTGTTCAGACCTGCTGACATCTGTTTGTCCCTAGCTCAGAGCAATTCCTGGGATAAGTATCTCTTTCCCTTTCTCTCTGGTCTTTAAAGAACTCCTTACATTCTTTGTTGTGACCCTTCCCTGGACATTCACCTGCATCATTATCATGATGATGATAAAAAAAACCCTGCTTAGTTGTTCTTATTACCTCAAAGTGGAAAAATATAACCATAGTTTTTGTTTACGAGTGAAGGCCACATATATGAAAACTATAAAACCATTTTTAGCAAAAAATATACACCCACCAAAACCCAAATATTTTAACAAACCAATCACCTGAGCAAATTTTGACCAACTGAGAGTTAGTATTGCTTTGATGGTGTCCCGGCACATGTGTTTAAACAACATCTACAATATCTGTTCTGTGAAATAGTTTAACTGACTATAAATTTATGCTTTAAGTGATCTTGCAGTGACCTTTCTTGCTAATACATGCACTAAAAGCAAACGTAGAAGGTTGTGCTGGTTTAGAGG
>VWZD01003868.1:54358-65431 GCA_013396695.1 Sakesphorus luctuosus | reverse complement strand
ATGTTTTGTGGAATTCCCCTTTAGGAATGGAAACTCAGTCCTGTACTTGTGTGCATCAGTCCCCTTGCAACAAGAACAGGGAAAATGGTTATGCAAGGAAGGTGGAAATACGTTTCGTGAATCTAAAGAATGTCAACATTAGGATGGAGGTAGTTCTCAAAAGATATATGTGTTCGTGGTAGGAAGTGTTCCTGACAGATTAGTGATTGGGTCAGGAGCCTGTAGTTCTTTTGGGGGGTATGGAAATTAATCCTTCTCACATTAGTGCTGTTTGTTACTGTATCTCATGTTGTTCTAGTTGCTTATTACTTAAAAGCCAGCATTCACAAATTACACATCTAATAATTTACGCCTGATGAAGGTAGAAAGTGAAGACATCTTGTAATGGAAATATGACAGAACTTTAACTGTATAATTAGTATAATTCATCACCTGTTCTGTACATTTAGGCTGTTTTCTAGAAATCTGTTAAATATGATAGGAAGATGGATTGTGATCTATTTCTGAATGACATTGTAATCAGTACATTTGGTAATTAAGATCAGCTTATAGAAATGTTGTCTGCAGGGTCCCATCAGTTGGCTGGGAATCTGGAATAAACTCAAGTGGGTGGCACCAAGTGATTTCAGAAGACCTTCTGTTGTAGAAATACATGCAGCAAATATTTCTCTGAACTTTGGATTTCTGTTAATAAATTTATCATTTCATGAGAATATATTCATAGCAATATTTCTGAAGCTTAAATGTGCACCAAGGGGCCTTAGGACTGTAAAATCAAACATTCATTTATGAAAAAATAACGAACGGGACTAATGATGCATCCTTCAAGTGGACAACAAATGGCATAAAACTTAATGTTGTTTCATGACCATAATCCAAACAAAACACAGAAATATGTAATATTTGAAAAGGAGCAAAAATTGTAAGTGTAGATTCTCTGTCTTAAACACAACTTAAGATTGAAACTTCGGATAACATAAAAATTTATCTCTTTTGCTTGCAAGTGTAGCTTGACAGACATGCAGTGGAGCATGTCAGAGCTCCGCATGGCTGAGCAGTGACTCTGCAGTTGTTGTGCATTAAAGGAAATCGACATGAATTTGTGCATTAAATGTGTCATTGCTTACTTGTTTCCATGAATGTTATAGTGTCTTACATAAGTTCAAGTCTCAAATATTACTTACCAAATAGAGTGAGTGTGAAGGTAAATTTGTTCATATTGTGTATGAAAGTGTAGCTTTGTGTTACATTTTATTTACGTTCTTCACAAAATTTTAAGGGACTGTTCAGTTAAGCTTCCTTTGTTTTAAAAATGAAAACTCAGCTGCTGAAAAGTGTGGTCTCCTGCAATACTCCTTCTGGCATGTGTCACAGGAAAATAAATGAGCCTGGTATCCTGCCCTGAAGTTTTATTTACACTATTTTGAACCTGAAAGAAAAGCTTCAGATAATACGTTCCTTTGTAATCTGTAGTTTGAATACAGCAGACATTTGTCATTATTTTGGTTCAGTTTTTGTTACTTCTAGCAAGCCCCTATAATGAACTAGAACCCTGTTGTGAGATACTGCAAGGTCAGTGTTTACACTTTACTCTATACAAAGCAATAGAATTAAAAACCAAATAAAACCAAAAGACAGTAATTATCGTGTTCATTAAATTTTGCACTCAGAAAAATCAGATGAAAATTTCTTTGTAGGTAGATGTGGTAGGATCCTCTGTTACTGCAGTATCTTAGCATTCATAAAACAATGGCTTTGTACAACATTTTATGAAGCAATAACTTTATAGTTCATATTTTTTCATATTTAGTATTCACTGTAGACTAATTCTTTTGTGTTGGTCAAAATGATTAATTATTCTGCAGACCAGTGCAAGAAGCAAATTACTGTTTTCCCCACGTTGAATGTTGTATAGACCTTTTTGCCTGAAACACCGTGGCACCTGCAGAGTTGAGGAACTTGACTTTTGCAAGAATGTGGTCTTAGTGACAGAGACTGCCTTCCTCTGGAAAATCCACCCAGTTAATCTAAGTTACAAATCTTTGGAGCATTGTGGCTCATACAAGTTTGTAGAATTTGCGAGTGAAAAATCTGAAGCTTTATTAGTATGAGTCTTATGTGCTCACTACTCCCTGAGCTGATCAGACCTACTGTGGCCACAGAACAAAGAACGAATTGGAGACAGTGCTCCATTGCAGAACTCACCCTGCCTTGCCTGCTCTCAAACTGATTCTTTGAGCTAGGGCTGGGCATTGTAACTGGAAGCAGAGCATTTGTCTGTTCTTTGCTGGCAATAACCTTTTTGCTGACAATTTGGTATCAGGAAAAGAAAACTCCATTTCCAAAGCTGAGCAGCCAAATCTATACTGAAGGAAAAGGCAATAGGAACCTGTTCAAAGAATATGAACTGGAAGCTGGAAAAAAGATAAAAGGAAAATCCATGAGTGACAAAAAGGCAGGTCCAAACTAAGAAGACAAGGATGAACTGAAGAAGGATCAAAACTAGTAGAATGAGGGCCATGAGACTGGATAGTCATCTTGGGAATAGAGGGGTGTGAGGCTGAGTGTGTGGTGAAGAGTTCACAGCTTATGCTCAGGCAGTCCAGAGGCACAGCCACACTGGCTGAAGCAGAAGGAAGCTCCAAGAGTGAAGCAGTAAGGTTTGCCCAGCCATGCTGAGGGATGGGTTGGGCAGCAGTCATTTCTGTGTATGTATGTATGTATGGCCAGACTTCACTAATGCAGATTTGGGCAGGGCTCTCCCCACATGCCCATCCAGCCTGTGCAGTGGATGTTTTAGGTGAGGCTCAGCGTGCACAGAACTGACCCCACCGTTTCAGTCCCAAGGTCCATCTGCCACGGCCGAGCGAGCTTGGACAGTGACAGGGAAGTCCTCGGGACTGTCACAGCCCCGGTACTGACCGGGGCTGACCCTGCTGAGCATCCGAGATGTGATGGGATGGGATAGCAGGGAGGCATTTACTGCCAGGGGACAGTCCCACTGAGACTGGAACTCAAGTCCTTGGGATTCAGAGTCCAGAGTGCTCTCCTTTACACCATGGGACCGCCCCAAGCAGCAGCCATTTAAAGAAGAGGAAATAGGCTTAATGAGTAGTCAGCCTCAAATGCTTCTGTATCAGTTGGACACTCTGCTATGCCAGCTGACAGGGATTGTGATACTATGGCAGACATGGGGTGGTAGAGCATGATCATAGTCTTGTTCCAGACATGACGGTGTCCTCCTTGAATGACTCCCATGACCTAGAGTGAACTAGTTAGAGCTGGTAGCTTTAAATGATCATTCTTGTTGATCACACATAGGCATATTTATATGTGTATATATGCCTCTGTGTGTGTATAATCTCATAAAGTCTCTGGTGTGGGGCCACTTTGAGTACTGTGTGCAATTTTGGGTGCAGAGAAGGACATCAAGCTTGTGTCTAGAGAAGGGCAACCAAGCTAGTGAAAGATCTCAAGGGCCAGACTTAGAAGGAGCAGCTGAGGTCACTGGGTTCATTCAGCTTGTAGAAGTCTGGAGTGACCCCATTGTGGTCTTCACCTTCCTCAGAGGGAGCACTGTCTGGAGAGGTGTTCCTCTCGTGTCTGTGGTGACCAGTGACAGCACTCGAGGAAGTGAATGAAGCTGTGTCAGGGGAAGTTCAAACTGGATGTGAGAAAAAGTTTCCCCACTGAGAGGTGGTTGGTCACTGAACAGGCTCCTCACAGCACCAAGCCTGTCAGAGTTCAAGAACAACACTCTTAGTCATGTGGTTTAGTTCTCTGTAGTCCTGAGAGGAGCAGGGAGTTGGACTCAACAATCCTTGTGGGCCCCCTCCAACCTGAAGTATTCTGTAATAGTCTGATTTTGTAAGTATTATGAGGTGGCTGCTGCATAAAGTGGGACAGACTTCAAGAGTTCTGGGTCTTATGGAATGGGGAGAGCCTTACTGAGACATGTGCTGTGGGTCAGGCACCCGTTCTCACCAAGGCTGTTGGGTAGGAAATAGCTGCTTATAAGCTAGGGCAGCTCTTTGACAAAGGAATACTGACTCCTGCTTTGAAAGCTTTGGGATGTTGGCAGAGACAGAGCAGCATAAAGTTGTTGCCATCCTGCTTTTTAGAGGGACACATAATGAGAGTGCTGAGGATCACACTCCTGTGTGATTCTGGGGTTAGGAAGTATGGCTGAGAAGCATCAATGCATCAATGGCATCCGGAGGTGTCCAAAAATGCTGCCCAGCCCTTGATGAGGACAAGGTTTTTCTTCCTCCTAGGTAGAGATTCGTCTGTTTGCAGCTTAGTAGCCAGATAAGTATGTAAAACCACTATGAAAGAGTTAAAGATGTGGGACAAACCTACACATACAACTGATCATTCCCTTTGTTAAACAATGTTGTATACTCTATCAGTAGAGATTCATTTAAACAAGTACATAATTTACCAAAAACATAGCTTATTTTGTATGTTTTTAAGTCAGAACATGGCAAGTGTCATATTTTCTAAAATTTTATACCTGTGATTTGTATTATGCTCTGTTTGCCTAGAAATAAGGAATACAATTTAAAAGTGCAAAAGCAACATTTCCATTTCTGGTGCTGTTGGTTAAATAAAACTACTGTGACTGTGTGGAATGCAAAGAAAATAAAAATGCTTATCAAAACATGGATCATACTAACAGTCCAAACACACTGAAATTCTTTAATCTCCAGCTAGGGCAGCATTCACAGTTCACTGCCTACCTATTGCCACAGGTACTAAAAGATGAATGAATACCAAATAGTAGGAATTAAAACATGGCAAAACAGATCTTAAACTCTTATTTACTTTCTAAAATATTTTCCATTGCTTCTGAGTAAGTACAGGGAGGAATGTGGAATATGAGGAAAGTGGAGAGTTTCTTTATTCCCTCATGTTTCCATCATATTTTCATATTGCAAATGTTAATAAGGTGGTGCAGGACATTCCTTAGCTATTCAAGAGTTGTCCATGGTACAGTGCATTTGTTTTTATGTATGGAGGGTTGGGATTTTTGAAGAGGAAGTTGTTAGATAAAAAGTAGAAGTGTGTTTGTGTGCTGTTGAAACATGTCTGGGCTGTAACTGAGAAGTGGTGCTGTACGTGCCAGGACATCACAACACAGAGATGCTTATGATACAGTGCCTTCCCTTTTCTTTCTGGCAGAAATGCATACTCTGATGGTTTTGGGGGGAACTTTTCTTTCCTTCTTTCACCCCAGCTATATTGAAATACCTACCAAAAATCACCTTTTTTTTGCATAGTATTTCTTATGCTTTTTATGTAAATATATGGTTAACAGCCTTCTGTATTTTACCTTGAAATATTTGTGAAAAAACACTGTTCAGTGTTTAGGGAATGCACACTCTTAGGATGTTGTATCTCAGAGTGGGCCTGCTAAACAATTGTCTGTGTAGGTAGGAGAGGTGCCTGACTTTTAATTAAGGAACTGAAGATTGTTTTCACATATAAAAGCCTCATCTTTATAGCACTTTCTGGATTTCTTATGAAAGTGTGGGTATCTGACCATCAGTTTTGGGATATGCAGAAACTGGCAAACTGCAATATGGGTCCTATTTGGCAACCCAGAAAGATTGATTTTTGAGATTTAGAAAAGATCTGACTTCTGAGATTCAAAGTGCAGTGTTACAACATTTTAGGAAGTCCTGGTGCAATACAGGAAAAGGCTCTTGAAGGGCTTTGTTACCCGCATGACTCATGTTTGGTTCTTGGCAGTCACATATTACTCACTTATTAAATATCAGTTCAATACTATGATAGTTTCTGGGCAGTTTGTGGCTTTTTCGACAATATGTAGATATTACAGCATGAAGGATTTCACAATATGTGGTCAGTTATTGCCAATCATTGGTTAGTACCTGTCAGGTCTGTGACAAAATTTGCATTTTGCTGGTGTAACCCCTTCTTTAAGGCACCCCTCAGTGAGTCCTCCAGCATCTGGTTATGGTTTTTGCTGAATGAAACTGATCTTTTGACTCTTCCTGTGAGAATCTCTTGGCTACGAACTGTTTGAGTCTGGGTTGGTCTCCTTAGACCCACTTGCAGTGCTGCTGAGCTGGGAAAAGTCCTTGGTGTGTCGCATTTTGGTAGATTCCAGAGCAAATGCCAATTATCAATTTAATTTAATGCACTGGATTGCATAATGCAGCCATTCATACCAGGATTATGCACCATCTGTCTAATGAGAGATCTATCTAATAAGAGAACTTTCAGGTTCTTGAGGAAAAACACATTGATAGCCTAAGTCATCATGAGTCCTCTTTCATTTAGATAATACTGGAATTTTTTTTATTATTTTTTTTTTTGTTTCTTACATGGCATTATCTATTTTGAATCCATTTTTTATGCAGTCAGTAAGGGGACTGCAAAGTGCCAGAGACTAATTCCTGGTGTCATTAGGATGCAAAAATATTGTTTGTCATTACCAACCTTGCAAGTCAGGGTGTCAGCAGAGCTAACTAATTCTGAGATGAGTATTCCAGAGAGATGTTTTGGAAGGTGCTTGGTGGTCACCAAATGCTCTTTCCTGCTACTCAAGCAGTGGAGTATCTGTCAGCCTCATCAGTATTCTATCAAAGCATTGGATTTTGCAAAATGCCGTGATACAGCATATCAGTGTCATTAGCAGTGACGCACCTTTTGCTTCCAAACCGAGTGTGTGCCATTTGGGTTTATTGCTAATGCTTGTTACTAGAGTTAATAGGTAAATGTTATTTTAAAATATGTCCCTAAAATTTGATTATTATTTCAAAGCTGTTTTAATCATGTTTATAAATGCTAAAATGTTATGAATTAAACAATTGAATGAATCATTCCATCATTGTATAATTAAGACTGACTAAAAGTAAAATTATATTTTAATGGCCCTCTTCTTTTCCCATTGAGGATAATGGCAAGAGTCCCATTGACGTCAGAAAGTCAGGATTAGGCCTTAATATGATCTGCCTTTTTTGTGAGTAACCTCAGTATAAAATGCTTTGTCTTTTTTGTTAAGGATAAATGTTTAGCTGACTATTTAGTCACTTGTTCAAAGCTTGTAGATGGAAAAAATGCTTCTGAGATAGCATAAGTATTTTTCTTAAAATTTAGCAGATCTTACAATTGTTTTTTCAACCCTGAAAACAGATCATTACAGTATCGAACCTGTTGCCCGAGGTTTGTATATTTAACTATGTAACTAAAACAATAACTTTTTTTAGTCTGTTTAGAATTATTTAGTGGGACAGCATTAAAACTGCCTGGCTCACTTTGAGGTGCATCAATCTCTGCCCGTGTTCCAGTGGCACACGGCTGAGGGAAGCTCAGTGCAGTTCCGAAGTAACAAGATGGACTCAGCCATTTTGGGCTCAGCTCAGCTCTTCTAATTGTTGATGCAAGTTTGGATTCGCAAAGCTGAAATCACAGCAGAATAACAAGGAGATAAAACCACAGCAGGGTGAAATTTGTGTCAGGGACATTGAGAATATCAGGTCAAAGGACTGTAGTAAAGTGTCGAACTGAGAAGAGTAATGAAATTGCTGTTGGGGTTCACAGTCCTCCTGACTTTTAACACATGCTCTCACTGTGAGTGTAATTACAAATTAATTGATATTTTTTCAACTTCTGAAACAGAAAATACAAAAATGATGTTTGATGCTGTGTTGCTGTTGTGTATCAGTTCCTTTTACATGGCTGTATGAGAACCAGAAAAAGTGAAGCTTCTGCTTTGCATCATTCCAAAGCTGGATTTCTCCATCCATTCTAAAGATCAGTCACTATTTTTCACAGCTAACTATACACATTCTTAGTGTGTAAGCATTTTATACATACCAGGTCCGACTAGGGAGAATTAGGAAAGATCCTGTGTTGAATATTGTATGTGGGGTAGTGGTCAAGTTACTGTCTGAGAGTATAAGAAGTTTTGTTTTGAATTCTTGGCCTGACTCAGGTGGGCTTTGAAGTTGTGCTTTCTCTATTGTGGTGATTTTTTGAACTGTGGAATTAAGAAGGACAAGGAAAAGAAGAGACAATAGAAACAACCAGTTGCTTTTCTGACAGCTTCATGCAAATGAAAAGCAAAGCAAACTCTCTGGCATGTTCACAAATGCTTTGGGATGGCTGGAACTGGTTTTTTTTCCAAAAAGGTACTCTGTTAGTCAGGAAGTTTCTCTCATCTCTAAATACAAATATTTATCTCTTATGAATGTTGTAATCTAAACTTTGCAGCTATAGCATAAGTAAAGTGTGAATCTCCTAAGTGTCTTACTTCAACAAAATATTATTTTGCAATAGCTGAAACTGAAAAAATGAGTACTGTTTTTTTTAGAAGTTCTGTATCTGTGAGAGATTCCTTAAAATGGAACAAGAAATACAGCTGGGGCATTTTTTCATATGAAGTACAATATTAGTGCATGAAATAGTGCATGCACTTGTGTTAATGAGATTAGATTTGAGATCAAAATTTATGTTACAAATAGCTCGTTTGTTTCAGCAGTCAGTAATGCAGCCAATAAAATCACAGGCATAAGTGTAGCTTAAGAGAAGAGAGTGGTCAAGACAACTGAAATAAGAATTATTTATTCAGTTAATTATTCCATGTGCATCTTACAGCAGATTGGAAAAAAAAACAAGACGTAGATCAAAATTCATCTTTTCCAGTCCAGAATCAAAAACTAAAGAAATTTGAAAGAGCATCCAAGTAATTGTAATTTAATATTATTTTGTCTCTTCTATTTCAGTAGAATCAAAGTTTTAANAACACGTTTTACATATTGTGCATTTAACAATGAGCAAAGTAGCTAGGCCAATAATAAACCAGTACAATATAGACAAAAGAGAACACTGATTTAAGGTCATTGTGTCAAATGCAGCAAAATACTCTGTTTACAACATGTCAGGAATGGCTTCACAATTAGCACTAATTACTGAGGAAAAAATCAAAACACCAGCTTTAAGGAAGGACACTTTTCTGTGCAAGATCAAAGCTGTGTCTCTACAGAATAGCAAAGCTGTTTAATTGCACTGAAGTGCTAATTGGATTTTGAGGTGCTTTCATGTGTTTCCCCCAATTAGCCAGTCATCCCTGACCAAATCCACCTAAGAAGAGATTATGAGTTTTAAAACTCTTGTCTGCACAGTTGCAACCGGGGTACCTGTGTAAAAGCAGTAGTGCCTTATTTTTATGTAAATTGGGGTCTTTGAGGTCATATTACCAAGCTTGCAGGGATGAATAAATAAGGAGCAAAGCAACCCCACACTATATGGTAAACAATAACTTAGATACTCTGTCTTCTTCATATCAGTGGAAGGAAATAGAAAAGCTACAGCCAACCCCCTTTTTTGTTACTTGGCTCATCGGTACACAGTGTTTAAAGAGAGCTTTTGATGCCTGAGGAAAGTCTCGTCTTCAGAGGCTTTATCTGTGCTCTGCATTTCTGTTAATTAGAAAGAATGATTTGCTTTTCATATTTTTTAGCGAAAATTTTCAATCTTTTCCTACCTTTTTTAATAATTTAATTTGTGTTTTTCATATTTGTAAAAATTACTGCAATGATTTTTTCACTAGCCTTATTTTTTGACTTTTAATTAGCCTCCTACACGTTTATAAAAGCACAGAAAGTCAGGAGAGGGTTCAGTTTCAGAAAAGCTTTCATTTGTCAGTAGTCGAACTATGTCAAATACTCATAAACCACAATCCCTCAAGGCAAAATGCAGATGCACTCTTTTGCTAACAAGATTCCTTGTGTGTTCTCAAGGAGTCCTCCTCCAGATGCTTAGACAACTTCCCTCCTCCAGTCAAAACTGCAGTGAGATCTTGAGGAAGCAGAGCCTTGGATTGTGTGATACAGATCCCCTGGATGAGTCCACTGTGTTTTGTACTTGGGATGAGTTTCTCTCGTCAGTTAATTAATCTTAGCAGACTTTAAACCTTTTTCTGTGCAGTGGAATAGGGTGAGGTGGTCACTCATCTGGAGCTTTAAGGTCAGGTGCCAGCAGGAAGTTGGGTGCAAACCAGCTGGGTGCTTGCAACATCTGCATTTTGTGGCTGTACAGAAAGGCCTGAAAATTCATGGAATCAGGGGAATGAGTATCTCAGTTGGGTGAAAGATGCCCTACTTCCCTCATAAATTTTTACATTCTCGTGTAATTTATATTGAATATACATATCATATGGATGCAGAATTTTTCCTTCAAACTATTGCTGTTGGTTACTTGGTAAACTGTAGGGTTTACTATTACTCTGGTAGTTGTTTGAAATTGAAGGACTCCATTGAGCAAATATCCTTGACATGTCCTCATACACTTCACATTTTATTGTGATTAAGGTCTTTCACCCAAGGCTTCCATAATTTAAGAGCAACTTAAGCAGCAGGTTTGCCACTCTGGTTTCAAGATACGTTTTTTTCTTTCAGAGCATTACAACGAAAAATATTTTTGATTAGTCATTTAAATATTTGCTTGTCTTTAAGGGAACATGTACTTCCATTGAAACCATTTTATTTATAGTTTTTGAATTGAATTTGAGAAGCATTTATTGTCTTTACAACCTGCAGGCTTTACCTTGTAAGACCTTGCTTCATTTCTTCTTCACTGTGAGAAGACACCCAACAGAGAAAGAACATCACTGGAATGAATTGCATAGGACTTGAATGCAAAATACATAGCTGCATGTGAAATGCTCTTTAGTTGTAGATCATTTTCATTGCTCTCAAACAAAAAGCTACTGTGCTAATTAAATGTGAGAATTTCAGGTCCTTAAGTACGTAATTTTCTTACCAGACCAGACCAATAGGCCAATAAATTGTGCATCTAAGAATAACTAGGATCACATGCTTTACAGGAATATAAAAAGGAAATAACATGTCCGTAGAAAAAGATTAATTCTAACCCCAACCTGCTACCAGTCAGGCTATAGCATTTTCTAAGAAGTTGTGACATGAGGAAGTAAATGCTGTACTGCATTGTTAACATAATCCAATTGTTTATTCAAGAATTTTTAGGTTTGTGTTAATTACATAATTTATTTTTATAATGAAAAGTAAATAATGTCACTGCTTA
>VWZD01003868.1:29209-53881 GCA_013396695.1 Sakesphorus luctuosus | reverse complement strand
AACTGTTGAATTATTCCTCTTTTAATAAATAAGTGTTATTTGGTTCAGCTCATGGCCTTTTCTCAGTTGAGACTGCCCCCAGTGAAGAACCTATAATTTAATGAGTTAAGATGAATTGTTAAATAATTTCTAAGCAGAATTGAAAAATCTCAGCATTAGTGAGAGATAATTTGAAATACAGCTGGGACAGTAGACATACATTTTGTATCTAATGCTTGTTCTGCTCTTTCACAACGCTTTGTTACTCCAGAATACATGTTTTCCACCACAGCTTTTATGTCTACTAATGTGTTGGAGTTTATTCACTGTTAGTGCCTGGGTTCAGTCAGAAACTGTGTCCTTGTATGACCTTGGTCATTGACATTTTCATCCTTCTTTGGTGTTCAAAAACATATTTTTAAAAGAAACTTGAAAAGCACCAGCTTAACGGGAGCTATAGTGTTTGGGAAAAGTTCTTTCTAAAGTCTATGAAAAAAAGTTAGCTTGATTTGCATTAAAAGAGCGAAGTGTTACTCTCCTTTATGCTTTTCTCTTTTTCAAATGATCCATTTTTTCACAGTGTCTATGTGAACATCATTACCATATTGCTCTCAACACTTCAGATCCTGCCAGGGTCTGAGCATAGAGACTTACAATGGAGGATAAGGGTGCTTTGCAACTCGTAGGAACAGCCTTTATTTGAAAGGCCCTGAGGATGAGCATCTACTTTTTTGTTTTATTTCACCGAGGTCATGGTCCTATTCAGTTTTCACCTTCTCATCCTGTGTGCTAAAGGACTGAAAGTGATTGGAGGGCCAGGCCATTGTAAGCATTCCTAAATAGTTTTTTATTCTGAAGAAATTAAAGTTGGCTGTTACTTTTATTTTAAATTTTATGCATATATAGCTATTCTCAATGTATTTTGAATCTGAATATATCATAGAATCATGAAATACTTCAGGTTGAAAGGGACATTGAAGACCACCTAGCTCTATTCTCCCTCCCACCACAGACAGGGGCACCTTTCACTGGATCAGATTAGTGAGAGCCCCATCCCGATTGGACTTGGACACTACCAGAGATGAGGCATCCACAGCTTCTCTGGGCAACCTGTGCCAGTCCCATCACCACCCTCACCACTACCCCTGAATTTTCGAGCAGTTCATATGACTCTTGGAGAGCATTTTTGTAAGAGTAGGTCCAGAGGAAACTTAAGAGTAAAGATCTGAATATTATCTTCAGAAAATTAAGCTCACTTTCAACGAAAGCCACAGATGATACTCTATCACTATGAGGCAGAATTTTTGTTTAAAATAATAAATTACAGTTTTCCGACAAGTTGGAGCATTATTCACGGAGAAGGGCTGTTGGTGACACTTTCTAAAGTGCTGCAACATTTTACTAATTTAAAAAAGTCTGCCTCAGATCGATTGCGACCTTATCAATAGGATAGTCTCATTCATCTCCTAAGCAGGTGCTGTCGCAGTGCACACTAATAGCTTTCAGTGCAGTTACTCCTTTTAGAGATGCAACACTTTGTAATGCTTTCAGGTGAGCTTTAGGGAAGGTGAAGCACTGCTGGTGGCTTGCTTCAAGACAGTGCTTTCCACTATTACATTCCTGAATTTGTAACTTATTAAAATTGCATGAAAGTAAAGAGTTTTCTTAGGGATGGGTAAGAAAAATACGGTGAATTTCTACTAAGTTTTTTTTCTATGCAGTAATTGATACTACCAATAACATATTTATTTCAAATAGTTTTCCTAGCTGTGGGTGATAGTATAGTCTATAGCTGTGACTGACACTCTTCATTAGATATGTTTTCAATTTCTTTACAGTTTGTCCAAACCTTTGGGATTAATTTCTCCATGAAAGATGTATGTCTCTGTTTAACCTTCTGAAATATATTTGTTCAAGCAGTTCAGCAGTTTTCAAGAATTAAATTAGGTTGTTTTGTCCACGTTAACCATTAATAAAATAATTTCATCGAGTAGCTGTCATGACTTTGAAATGACATGAAGTTTGAAGTCAGGGTAATACTGGTGTAATTGCTATCCTTGTACAAATTCATCCACATGTGGCTGGATTACAAACTTTGAAAAATCTGCTTGCATATATTCAGAGAACACTTACCAGAGATTGGCAGTGCTCAGTCTGTAGTGGGTATAATGTATCCCTGAACAATTCTTCATCTAAATTGTTGTGAAAGATGGAACATGTTGTGGCACAAGCCTTTAGGGACTCCGAGCTGTTAATGGCAACTGGAAAGTAACCAACCATTTGCCCAGTGGGGAAGCCAGCAACAAAATTATTTCCTGGGCACCTTGCACTCCTCCATCCAGCATTCCGGATCTTGGCAAGCCAAAAGGAAGGAAATTATTAGGGATGAGGAGGAATGATCAGAGCAGTTCAAAGTGGAGGTCAAGGGAGAAAACAAGCAAAGAAATGCTGGAAGGAAATGGAAGGTGGTTGCTGGAAAGCACCTGATTGCTGGAAATGGGAGGAGGATAAAATCAAACTGAAGGGAAGGTGTTGGAGCTACAAAGAAAAAGGCAACAGTTTGAAGGCTAAGGAGGAAAAGGCAGAAAATGTTGGGAGATAAGAATCAAGAGCTGGTCAGAGAAAGAGGGGGAAATATGAGCTAGAAACATCAAGGAAAGAGCAGGGGCATTGAGATGAGTGAGTTTATGCTCACTGGAGCATATTCCTCCAGAATCCAGGGATTTTGTGTCAATTTAGTCTTAAGAAGGAGAAACAGGATATTGCATGTTTGTATGACAGACATTGCTGGTAGTTACGGAATTTTTAATTTTACAGTCTTACAAATCTTAAAAAAAAAGACAAAGTATGAAAAACAGGATAGTTTAGCATTAAGTTTCCAAGTGCTTATTAAGATCAATGCACCGGTGAGGAAGGTTCTGGATTATTAGTTGCCTGGTCATTTTGTGTGCATTGCACAATAGATTTGAAATATCTCTTGCATAATGCTTTTCATTCTCTCCTTCAGACAGGAAGAGTTGTGTGCTGGGAACACATTGGGGCTGCAATGAG
Source organism: Sakesphorus luctuosus (assembly GCA_013396695.1). Classification (NCBI taxonomy): domain Eukaryota; kingdom Metazoa; phylum Chordata; class Aves; order Passeriformes; family Thamnophilidae; genus Sakesphorus; species Sakesphorus luctuosus. The sequence goes on along the minus strand of VWZD01003868.1, from coordinate 50,851 downwards.
ACTGTTGTCTGTGGTACATCTGCTGCTTTTATTGCGGAAGTTGGAAAATATGTAGTGCATGAATTGGAGACTGTAGAAGAAAGCACAGTGTCATGCTAAGACAGCTGAGTGCTCTGCCAGAGCACTGAATTGCTGCATGCTTCTGCCAGAGGCTTCTTGTGTGATGCTGAGCAAGGAATCTGGGCTTTCCACAGGCCCCTCTGTGTTCCAGGGTATCAACCTACTATATTTAGGATGCATAGGTGAAGTCAGGATGCTTTCATGAGGTTTTGTGAAAACTGCTTTTGCTAGGCATTCTGACATTATTTGATGGTTTCAACCCTCTGGCCATTTCTGGCTTTAATCTACATCTCAGTTCCCCATGTGTAGAATTGTGATGATAATACAATTCATTCCAGCTCACGATATAGTTATGCACATACCATCAGATCACAGTTTTTGTTAAGAACAAAGATACAGTAGCTGTGTCACCATATCCCTGGGTTGTAAGCATAAAAGCATATTGTGTGCAAAAATAACAGTGCATTTTGAGGTTAGTAAGAAATGTTAAATTGATTCTCATTCAGTGGCAAGCAATCTATTCTGCACATTCAATGTGACAGGGGTTTGCTGGGATCTCATGCTTAATTACCATTCTGTCATCATCACACAGAAGCATGAAGGATGAAATTAAGGTAAGCATCTGACCTCAGTGGTAGTTTTGTCTAACTTTTGTGTGTTTGGATTTACAGTGTTCCTTATCACTCTGTGCTTGCTTGCACATTTTCATCTCTTTTTTCCTTCGTATAAACACACTTATTTTTTAGGTTTTCAACTAATTTCAGACATGTCTCATATGTTTTAAGTTCCAAAAAATTTCATGAATACAATCTTTTTGATAAAAGATAGAAACACCAATAGTTGCCCCAATTAGCAAAATGTCCACAATGCCATATGTCAATTTTTATTAGGTGTCCAAAGATCCAGGTAAAAAAGAGCTACCATGAATGCTCTAATTGTTAGAATGAGTGCTGTATTAGCTGTCAGAGTACCTCATCCTCAGTGAGCATTGCTTTTCTGGTTGGCTTTTTTACTCCTTGATGGCTTTTCCTTCCTATGATTTTTCTTTTTATATATAAAATATTAGAGGTTTTTCTCTAAAGTCTTAGTGTAATGCAATTCAAAACCCAATCAGCAATAACATAAATCCTTTGGAAAGCAGACTTCATTAATTCATAAGATACTTTGATTTTCTGGGGTTTTTTTTCTCTTAATTAATGTGATTTTTACATAATTTGGGAGAAATTACGAAACTCTTTTGTAGTAACAGGTTGTGCCCCTGCAAGAACTCATAACTCTGTGGTGCAGACTGGCCTTAAGGCCAGTGGGTCCCATCATCATGCACATCCCAACTGCACCACAGGACTCCAGCAGGCTGGGTCTGAGTCCACCACCAGAGTCTGTCCAGTCTCTTACCATGTCTGACAGTGCATTTTGTGCCTTACTGCTTCTGAAACCAGTACTGCTGTCAAAGGTTCCATTCCCATACGGTGTCCTCTGTGGATAGCTGGGTTCTAGGGCTCAGAGTAGTTTGGCACAGTTTAGTGCCAAAACCACACAAACTTGGAATGTTTGAAAGCATTTTTCTTTGTTTATTGAAGCAGCTTGTTGAGTTGCTCTGTGTGTGTAAGGGGTGTCTCCCCTGCTGTTGCCACGATGCTGTTGTCCCCATCCACACTGAGCTGCACAAGAGCAGCCTTTAATCTGCGACGTTGCTGCTCCGTTTATTGTAGCACCATGAGTGGCTGTAAAGTCTCCAGCAGCAGACTGGGGAATCCACTTACACTAGGCATTGTCTGAAAAACAGAACAAAAAGGCCCCTGTGGTCCTTACCCTTCAGAGCTCTTGCTCCATCTATAAAACTGGAGACTACATGTAAATAAAATGAAAATGGAAAATACAAAGAGTCAATGAGGGAGTTACAGTCAGCACAAAAGACAACAGTCTCAGAGTGGCAGTGGTATGACACTGATGGGCATTTCTGAGAATCTGTGATACATGTCATACTTAAACTAGCAAAAGTTACTGGAGTCTGGAGGATAAGAGATTTTAAGAGAAGACTGACACTTCTATTGCATGGGTAACACGCAGTTTGTGTAGGCTGGCACATATTTAAAGATATTTGAGAATGTTTTTTCCCAAGTAGCTGTTCCTAGGGAATTGTATGTATGATACAGAATGTCCTGTACTAGTTCTTTTATAAATAATGAGGTTTTTCTACTCGGGTTCAGAAAGTTTCCTGTGTGTTATTTAAATTGTTTTGCCCTTTGCAGTTCTCTACCACTCATGTTATCTATCAGGTAGGATTTCTCAGCATGCTCAGTTTAGACAGCGTTTTTTTTCAACAATGGAATAAAAATGCATGCTAATCCTTACCATTTAAAATATTTTAATCATTCAGTTCCAATCTGTCTTAAAATTTCATCTTTTTCTGGTAAAAAAAATCTGTTTGGTTTCACTAGACAATGGAAATACTAAAGTGAAAAAAACAACTTCAGAACTCTTTCCTGGAATAAAACCTTAATTATTGATGTTTCAGATACTCTGTCAAATCCGAGCATGCCTGAAATGTATGGAAATGTATAATGGATATAAGAAATCCTTCTTATGTTAAATCTTTCTCACAGAATTGTTGAAAAAAAAATCATTACAAGGAAGATAATGGCCTTTTTGATTCTCAGAGAACATGAAAGAAATATAATGCCTGGGAAGGTAGAAAGATACAAAGATGATACCCTCAGTTTCATTGCTAGAGAAGATAGTGTGTGAGATTGAAAACAAAATGAGATCAAATTGGTCAGTGAATCTCAAACAGAAACATGAATTGACATACACTATTTTGGGGACAGAAAAAGTAGTTGAGAAAAATATGTGACAGTCTTCAGAGTAGAGCAACGAGGCTGGTGAAGGGAGTGGAGCACAAGTGCTGTGGGGAGAGGCTGAGGGAGCTGGGGGTGTTTGTGCTGGAGAAGAGGAGGCTCAGAGGTGACCTCGCACTGTCTGGAACTGCCTGAAGGGAAGTTGTGGCCAGGTGGGGGTTGGTCTCTTCTCCCAGGCACTCAGCAATAGGACAAGGGGGCACGGGCTCAAGCTCTGCCAGGGGAAATTGAAGTTGGAGAGCAGAAAAAACTTCTTTGCAGAGAGAGTGCTCAGGCATTGGAATGGGCTGCCCAGAGAGGGGGTGGATTCCCCATCCCTGGAGGTTTTTAAACTGAAATTGGATGTGGCACTGAGTGCCATGATCTGGTAAAGGGACTGGAGTTGGCCCAAGGGTTGGACTTGATGATCTTGTAGGTCTTTTCCAACCCAATCCATTCTGTGATTCTGTGATAATTTTCTGGAATATCCTGTCAGTACACATTATAATAAAAATGCACGCTTGTGTAATTCAGCCAATTCTGATCTTGATTTTCATATTAATTTTTTATTTTAGAATCATGTAAACCATTATAAATAGTGGACATGCCTTGTAGAAACACTCGTTACTTCCTTGCTTGCCTGTGTAAACACATAGTGTCAACACTGTCAGTGGTCAGCATTGTTGAAAATACAGATGAAAGCCCTTGCAAAAATGCATTACTTGACTTGGAAAACAAGATTGAGAGAAGTGAGTTAGAATTCTCAAACACATTTCCCTGAGCCAGCAGTAAAGTTTACTGTGTGCCAGTAACCTCTGACTGGAGGTGTGGGTATCCTGGTATGGCAGCAGCATCATTGTGTGCTGCTGCTTCTGGCAAGGCAAACACCTTGGTGGGTTCCTCTGCTCCTAAAAGTCAGTCAGTTCTTCAGATATGTGTGTTATATACAGAAAAGGCTTTGAAACTCATTATTATGATTCAAACATTACCTGTATTAACATATGACATCTGGAATTACAGCATGTTAATCAACTACCAAGCCTTCATTTACATGCAGTGGTTGTCACAGGTTATGACTTGTGAATCACTCCTGTGCATGAAATACAATGTACAATTACTCATTATCAATATTCTAATTATTTTCCAACTGTTGTATGTATTCTCATCTTTACATACAAAATTGTTTACAAACTATAGTGCTACCTGTACATTCATTAAGATCCTTGGCACAATCCTTTTGTTTTCGATATCTTAAATTAAGGGAAAACTTGTGAACTGAGAAAGGCTCTATGCAGTGTCTGGACAGCACGAAGAAGGAAAAGGCAAAATTCTGGAGGGTGAACTAACTGCAAAAAAAAAAAAAAGGCAAACAAATTTGTACATGTAGAAAGTGCTAAGCATCTTGGATTAATTGTATTTCTAGCATGATGGAAATAGAGGTGAAGGGCATATAAATATAAATGTGTGTGTCTATGGATGTGAATACATGTAAGTTATGTACATGCACAAATGTTGCCAAAAGAATAGTTTTTTATTTGACAAAGTTTCATGACAATAATTTCCATTGAGAAAATATTTTACTGTATCTCAGAATTAGGGAAAAGGGTGGGTTTTGTGGCAATCATCTTTAAACTTTCTTAGAGCCTTTTGCTGTTTTACACCATAGAACAGCTTCAGCCATATCACCTCGGAATATCTGATGAACTTCAGACATTTGTGTGTCTTTCTTTGTATATATAGGCTATATTCTGGAAGATAGTTAAGATTTATGTTCCCACTGATACCTCAAAATAATACTTTCTCAGGTTTTGCCACACTTGATCGATTTCCTCATGCCAGTGAGAGTTCCCTGCCAGCCCAGGTGGAAAGGTGGGCTTTGTGGAATGGGGCAGGTGCAGCCTTTTGTGAGTGGTAGGAAGTTGTGTCACAGTTGATGGGATTATAGAAAAGCATCACTTATACTGATGTTAAGCATTGTGTTGCTTTATGTACCTTTTTAGGTACCTTTTCAGGGCCTTTTTTACTTGCTCAGGAAGCCATTTAGGTGGAAAGACAAGAATTAACCTATTCTTCTGCATTTTGTTCCTATGTGAACGTCGGAGGGGTAAAAATCACTTAACAAGAGTACTGAAATAATTTTAAGATAAGAAGGATCAGTTTCTGTGTACTTTACTGCAGAGCCATTGTTCACTCTGGGCTAAAATGAGCAGCAAGCTGTTTAAAACTGGGTGTGCATCCTCTGCAAGCTGATACTCTGTGCATCACTCAGAGACACTGAAAAGAAATGTCAAACTTTCAGCTTAGCTATGTTTTTGTTCCATTTAATATTTGCACTTTGCAGTATACAGGTTTGTCTGAGAAGCACTGTCAGAAGCATGGTTTCCTATGGAATTGCATCTGTATTCTCTCAGGCACCAGGTCCAAGCCCCAGAGCAGTTGTTGGCAGGTTTGATGTTGGCCCTGCTGCCCCTGTGGCCACGCTGACAGGACACACAGGGGCACACACAGCCCACTCCAGAGAAATGCGAAGCCACAGTAAATTTCCTGCAGTGATGTGATTAAATATGGAAATTAGTATGTTGTGGCAGTCTTTATATGCCATAATCTGTTCTTTTGTTCTAGTAAATTAATTCTGTAGTCAGCTCTGCACGTCAATTTACTTCTAGTTTTCAAAGATTCCGCTTTGGCATTTACATTGTGTTGCACAACTATTAAGGAGAAAGAACAATTGTGAGTAATAAAAGAGCTGAAACTAAAATACTTTAAAAAAACTTAGGACTGAAATATTCAGGAAAAATGCAGGTTTATGTGTTTGACTTGTTTTGTGTGTTGCATTGTAAGAGTATAAAACAGATGGCAGAAAAGGCTGTTGCTGACTGTGCTACTCACTAGTTTTATTCCTAGTGAATTCCAACTTTGTTTTTTATGCACTAATTATTTTTATTTCTGAAATAAATATTTCTATTACATGTCATGAGACGTGGTGCAAATTGATCACTGTAAGTAAATTCAAAAGGAGAGGTTAATACAGTATTGTACACCATTTCCTTTATGGCTATATTTTATAGATAGAAATACTTTTTCAATCTTATTTTAGTAAAATAATGACTTACTGTAATTGTGATCGGTAGTAATATTTTATCATTTATCTTTTCTGGTTCTCAAAACAAATAAAGCAGATGTCTGAAATCATAACATATTGTGTTAATATACTTTAGGGCTTTTCTGTGTAGTGATGAATTAGTGTATATAAACACACATGAATGTGGGAACTATAATTCAAATTCATCATCTGCTGATGGCATAAACTAAGGGCAGAAGAGGAGAAATAAAATCACATTTGATATAGTGTTGGGTTATATATATTTCATTTCTATATTTAGAGATTAATGTTGAAGAATTCTTGGTATAAGTAGTCCCACTGAAATATATTACATTCACTGTGCAAAAAGATTTATATATATGCAATGATATAAAGTAACTGAAGTTTGTGTGATTATGTAGAAGTAGAGCCTCTGCATGTGTGTTAATTGTGTTTTCAACCATGGCCTTAATTGGAACTTTGTATTTCTTTTTGGGGAGAGTGGATAGAAGGTTAGAGAGAGACATCAGTTACCAGACAAAGTTACCTTGTCCCTTAATATCCTGCACTTTTATTGTCATTTTCACCTTGTGTGAGCACTAGAAAGGAAAGAACATAACACTGCCTGATAGCTCTCTCTTTAGCAGAATTGCTATTTAGCCTGGTGTGTGTTACTTAGATAAACAACAGTATAAATCAATGAAAAAAGATCTGGGTGATTTTTTTAGTCCACATTTTCATAGAGATTTTTTAGTAATGAGTAACAATTTACAAATCCACATTTTCACAGTTTTTGTGATAATGTGTAACAATTTACTTATAAAAATCATTGTGTGTTTCTAAGTAAGACTGCAAAATCTTACTGTGATTAAATATCTTACTAAGTGTGTACTAAATAAACCACATAAACAGATTTTCTTTATTCTGTAGGGGAACTAATCAAACAATAAAACAAGAAATAGTGACAAAATACTGAAACAGCACAAAAATATAATTATTTATCAATAAAAGAACATCATGTTGTGAAAATGTTATTACAAATGGCAGTAGAGAAAAAAGCTTCTGATTAGACTCTTTCACTGGAAAATTTTAATATTTTATATATTTTTTAAGTTCAAAATCAGTGAATTGAAGTGTTTTAGGAAGATCTTGCAAAGTCAATACCAGTCTCGTAAGTTCTCTTTTCCTTGTGAGAATCTGTGATGCTTACCATGCTAAAACCAGCAAAAGTTACCAGAGGCTGAAGGATAAGAGTTTGTAAGAGAAGTCTGACTTTTTTATTTAAAGTGGTTTTGGTTTGGTTACATGTTACAATTTGAGATGTGGCAAGGAAAACATGACGTGAAAAAGATCATAAGCTTGTTTTACTTTTTTCTCAGTAGCATGGAAGGTCCTCTGCAGTTGGATTTCAAGATGCAGGTTGAGTCTTAGGGGCTCAGAAATAGCTCATCTCCATGACATCTGTGTCCTCAGAACTGCAGGAATTTTTAAGTTAATGCTCTCTGCCACGGCCTTCTATCTTCTCCTGTGCCCACAGTGTGTCTGAGTCTGTAGGAAGAGCCAGAGCTGAGCAGAAAGAGGACAGAGAAGAAATGAGAATTGTACTAAGCTGTATTCAAATTGAACACAATTGTATTGTATTCACTGTATTCTCTTTGCCACTGTGTATGTGAGGCTTCCATGGATTCCCTAGCCAAAGTGTGAGTCTGCTTAAGACTGAATGTTCTTCTGTTTGCTTTGTATTACATGAATAAATACTGATCTATCTTTTTAGGAGTGCCAACAGTATGCATATCAACCCTGAAGTCAAGAAGTACTTCTCTTTCTAAAAAATCATTGCTGAAAGCAGCACAGAGTGTGCAAACACTTCCAAATGTAGCACAGAACAGAGCTCAATATAGCATTAATTATTGTCGTGCTACTTTATGCCCACAGGTATTTCAAATGCACAATGAGAACAACAGTAGGAATATAAGGAAGTCTTCAAATTATGCAGGTTTAAAAGTGAAACATATGGCTATTTCCTAGAAGATATGTTACTGGTAATGTAGCATATGGATGTCCATATGGAAAGGATTGCACTGCCAGTACTGTAGAGATTAAACTAATATATCACTACTAAGGAGATAGAAAAATGTGTCTTAGTCGCTTGCTGATTATCAGTGTTGGTAATGCGAGTTTTTGTTTTCTTTCTTTTTTTAAAGCTGCAGGGTAGACAGATTATTTGTAAAGACATAGCTTATAACATTGTATAATACAGCTATAGGGTATTTGGATAAATTCATAAGCTGTGTCTAATTCAACGTACTGCATTTCTGTAACAGTATACTTACTGTACTCTGCATCAAAAAGTAAATCTGTTTACATTCACTAAAATAAAGTGATCCACGCTACGGTAACTCAGTTATACTCCACAGCTATGTTTCTTAAGCCACTCATAAAGTTCTGTCATCTAATCTGTCGTTTCACTGGGAGGGATTCAGTGGGGCATTTGTGTGCTCCCCCATTTCCATACCTGGCAAACAACCAATCCATTTTGTTCTACCTTATTTATTTCCTTCCTTGTTCAGACTCTGCTCGTTGTTCTTGCTGTTTTCTGTTGGTAACATCTGAAGCAGGAGGATTTTCTTCTCTATGAACTTGGGCCATTAGGAGGAGATATCCAGACTGCCCTGACACTGCACTGTGTCAGGACCATGAGCACTTCCCAGCAGCATCTGCTTCATCTTTGAGTTAAAAAAAAAACCTTGAAGAGTAAAATCCATATTGTTATAAATGTGATCCATCACAGACAGTAGGTGCTTCAGAAAGACATGGTAGTCAGGCACAAGACATTCTTACCTGCTCCGGGGGTGGATAATCTCTCACATGAGCACTTGGCTCATTGATCAGTTACAGCTGGGCTGATCCGGAGGTTATTCATGTTCCTGCCTACTTTTATTTTCCAGAATTGTGGGTCTTAGTGATGGTGGCAAAATCAAGTTTGCTGTCAGAACCTTGTAGAACTTTCACCAAAGATCTCCATCAGATATTTTTATTAGCCTTGTTAAGGTTTTTAGTAATGAAAATCATCTTAAAGTAAAGCCTTTTTCAGAAAAACATTCATCGGATTTAAGGTTTGCTTGAAGGTATTTTAATAAAGTATCTGTGCCTAGTACAGAACACCTAAGTGCCAAGTACTGTGTAGTGTGTGTTTCTTTTAACTTGTGTAAATTGGTTATATATTGATTTAAGGTGCTTATCTACAGCAGCTTTCTAGATAATACCTACGTGTAGCAATCAAAGCAAATATGTTCTTGTGGCTTACTAGCACAATGCTCATCATGCAAGTCTTGCTCTCGATGCTAGTCCTGCAGTGGTTCATGCAAAGTCTGCACAAAGATGAATAACACTGTGAAATACAGCAATAATAAGCAAAAAATTGTTTTCTAAAACAGGGTAGAAATATGCTAAACAGACTTTGACTTTGAACTGGGTAAAGCTCTCTGAATGACATTAAATTTTAATTTAAGAATCTTAAATTACTTGATTCTCAGTAACCCTGTCTTAGGTATTCAGACCTGCAAGATATGCATTACTGGCAAGTGTCATATCTTACTTGTGGATTTTGTTTAAACAAAACAAAATAAATTATAAAATTACTTTACAAGTTTGTTATGGCCATGTTAAGGCTGCTCCCTATATTATAATTATATACAAATAACAGCAATTTTAATAGAAAAATTTTAAGTAATTGTTCGATTTGCTTATGTTTGCCTTCCATTTTAGTCAGGTAGTGTGGGATTCATCTCACCTTGTGCTAGCCATGAATCTGAGCTATCTGTACATCTTCAGCTGGTGAGGGACAAGAATCATCTACAGGATGATTCATCTTTTTGAGGCCTCTCCAAAAGTGCCCCTTCACTGAGCTGAGTACAGAGCTTAGTTAGACAAATAGCAAAGAGGAGCCTTCTAATTCTCCATGGCTAAAATTAGAGGAGATTAATCCATCCTTACATTTCATTCTGTTTTACTACTCTAAAGAGAGAATACAGCTTTATGTTTGCAAGCAGTTCATACATAACATGTTAAAGTGTGAAAAACACTTGGTGACATAAGCAAATACAGTCCTATCTTTCATACTTAGTAATACCAGTAGCATTTAAGATTGAACTTAACCATGCAGCTATTATTATTGCCTGATAATTTGAAAACAATCTACCAGAGGTAGCAAAGAATACCAGGACATTTAGGTAAAGACAAAGTTGCTGGATGAAATATCACTTAAAACACCCCATCCCTCTTTAAAATCATATTTTGAAATTGCAGGTTTGTTTTTCTCTATCCTAGCAAATTATCAAATCAATGTGTACCGTAGTATTTTCACAGACTTCTTTTTAAAGCACTAATATTCATCAGTTCAGAATTTCCTTTAATAAATTTTAGCTACAGTTGTTTCTTTCCTACTCCTAAAAATTGAGAGGCAAAAAAATGCCAAGTTTAGTTGGGAGCCCATTATTAAATTTCTCTAAATGCTTCAGTTCTAAGCTTATGCAATCACTAACTTGATTGTGGATTTGCTGTACGTCTTAGTGAGAAAGGTAAGTTTGGATGCTAAAAATTAGACCAGCAGAGACTAAGTGAGTTCTAATGGTGGTAATGTCAGGTATCAAGGGAGGGATTCAGACATATATCCCCCACAGAACATCTTGGCTGATTCCTCTGGAAGAATGAGGGTCAGAAAGGGAGAAAGACTTTGAAGCAGCTCTTTAGCTAGAATCATGAAATTGCCAGTAAACTTCAGGAGGAAGACAAGAATAGCTGCAGAATCAAAAAGAAAAGGCAGAAAGTAGTCTGGTGGAAAAAGCAACAAGAAGCAGAAGTGTCACATATAACTGTGCCAGCTGCAGTGAGTTTTGATTGGTCTCTGCATCAGGATTAATGGAAATGAAAACCTCCATAGTGTAACTGCTCTCTGTGTCTGATAGTTGTATGTTCTTTTAAAGTCTTGAGCTAACGAAGTTAAGAATCATAAAGATAAACATTATGTGGATCTGTACAGGTGCCTCAGTGGCTGTATCTGCTCTGATGTCACTAATCCTGTTCACATACCAGGGACAGGACTAGATGTGTTTGTGAGGCACTGGGGACACCTGTGTTAGCCCAGGCATGGTGAGGCACAGCCATTCCTGGACTTGCTCCCCAGCCAGAATGTGTGCAGGGCTCACCCTGCACCTCTCAGGACTACCAGAGATGAGCTGGTGTGAAAGTTTGCTTAGAACAGTGCAGTGGGTTCTGTTTGGAAGGGAAGGAGGAAATTAATCTTGATGCCTTTTGCCACTGGCCATGCCTCTTGTGAGGCTCACTGAAAAATACGTGTGATGGAGACTACCACACATACACACCAGGGAATTCCTGGACCAAAAGAAGTGATACGTAAAAGGGAAACCTTTTTTTAATACTGCACCAATGGGTTGGGGGTTTTTTAATGTCTTAAACAGGTGTACAAGTTTCCATCCTGAGAAGTGACTTTTTAAAATGCCATGCCAGAATGGTGCTTCTGTTGCATTTCATTTTACACGTAGACCACATTTCCTCAATTCTTAACTATGCATTTGGGATCTTGGTTTGGTTTTCTTTGTTTTTTCCATTCTCCTTTTTCTGCTGGTCCTGCAAAGCCCTTTGGCATCTGAATATTAGTCTGGATTCCAGTGTCCCCTCCTAGATGCTGGTGACAGAGCATATGCACCCTGTTTCAGCAGAGGGGTACCCAGGTGGAAGCCAGGACAAATTTCAGTTTTCTGCTTTGCTTCTCCGCCTTGGGGATTTAAATCTTGCTCATATGAGACGTTGCACTGTTTTAATTAAAATGTTTTTAAGTCAATGTAGTTAAATCTGTTCAAACTCCTTATACAGAAGCACTTAAACCTGCTTAACCTTTGCTAGAATTGGTTTAGCTAGCGTTGATAAATTGCTGAAGTAAGCTAAATCAATTTAAGTGAGGTCTTAGCTGGGGTAAGTGCATTTACATTAGATGTTTGCACCAGTTTAACTGGATTTAAAATCAATCAGTTTAGTTAAATCAATGCATTTTTCCTTGTATAGGCATGACCTTAGTTAAATAATTTTGTTGTGTGCAGCATGAGTCTTGTGAAGAAAAGCACCCAACTTTCTGAAATTCTTATTTTTGTTTCTAAGTAAATTGACTAAGGTTTGAGTATGTAGTTGAGCTTATGACACATTTGTGGTATCTTTAAATCATGTTTAAGATTCATTGATGGTTCTGCTCAGGATGGTTTTATTTTAGAGATAAGAAACTATTCACCTTTTTGGAACTGAGAAGTTTAGAGGCCTGCTGACCTTGTGTCAGTGTTTCAATCATGATGATGTGCACAAAATCAAGAATAAGTGGTCACTTAATTAATTTGCTCAGAATCAAAATTATACTTACAGAATGATTTCACCAAAGAAAGTCATTCAAGTTATTAAATAAAACCTCACTGTTCTTTATTAGCTATTATTGGGTGTTTAACTGATAGCAGTAACATAATGCAATATAAGGCATATAATTTGAAATCTGTGGTCTTTTTAAATATAAATTCTGAAAGCTGACCCCCAAAAAAGTGACTGCTGAAATTAATTTTGAAAATTCCTCAACATTTCTGTATTCTGGTTCAGTATGAATTCTTATGGAAAGCTCTTGGGAACTAGAGTACAAACCTGTAATATCCTTCCATGTCCAAAAATTGATCTCAAATATCTGAGGAGTAAAAGCTGATGGCATGTGTGAATTTTGTTCCTTGGTGAGTTGTGTTAACTAAGTGTTGCTGTACACCTTGTCAACCATTAGAATTTTTCATTTTTGGTGTGCCTGGGTTAAAGTCACACTCTCTGGATTTGACAGAAAAAGCTGAAATCGAAATCTAATTTTATTTTTTGTGAAGTACTTTGTGTAATAGCTGGGGGAACTGTATTCAGCTTTGCTTTGTAATCCAAAAGTCAAACAATGTGCTCGAAGCAGGGAAATTAATTTTTATTTTCTTATCATCTATCCCCTAAGACTCAATTAACAAGCATTTAGCTGAGGGGTTTGGGTTTTTTTTTTTACAGTGAAGTAATTTTGATCTTTCAAGTCAGAGGCCTGACTGCTTTCATTTTATGTGCCAGAAAATTAAATTTAGATTGCAGTTTTAACAACAACTTTTTAAGTAGATACACCTTGTATGATATGATAACATGTGTTGCTGATCAACCACCTATAATACATGTCAGTTTCCTGAACAAAGGTGTTCTCAGGTACCTGGGATTTCCCAGGTAAAAAAGCAATAGATGCTCTGTGTCAGCTTTTAAAATATGTTGGAAGGTGCATGCTGTGTTAATTAAAATTGGTTACCTCACTGAAACTGGCAAAGATTGCATAATAAAACTTTAAATTTTTAATCTTTTGTTCCACAAACAAAAAAACAAAACAAAAAAAAACCCATAAAACCAAAAACCAGAAGAGATAGGCAGTGATCCTTTGTTAGGTAAAGCATTCCCAGGGGAAAGTAGTAGTAATTATGGCGTAGCACAGCTCTTTGGAAACATCATTTCCAGGAGAATGGAGAGCATCCCTTAGTCCATGCAAATGGCTCTGATCTCTCACAATACTCTTAGGATTGCTCTGTTTTTATGGATAAACCCCATAGTTTAATTCACATCAGGTGAAATACTGGAGACCACAGAACTGATAGACATTGGGGACCCTGTGCAGGGGGATTAGAGTTTCACATTTTGTTTTCTCATCTCATGAACGTGCAGAAGTGAAAGGTGGAATAGACTTAAAATCTCCTTTTATCAGCATAAACACCGGTCTCTTGTTCACCTTAGAAAAAATATGTTACTGTCCTGAGATAAAGGTTTTTTCCTTTATTTTTATGGATTTCAAAGTAGATCTGTAATGCTGTCATATTGTAAGTCTTATGCCAAATTATTATCTTCTCTCAACTGTCTATTAGTGTAATTAAGTTTCCATTCTATAATTCTTCTTAATGGGCTCTGGATACTCTGTGGTACATGCTGAGTACTGGGCTTTTGCCCAGCAGAGCTTGAAATCTGAGCTGTTACACGAATGATCCATCTTTCTTTGTGTTCAGCAGATGCACTTTGTCAGGATTTCTGTTTTCATATCAAAGTTCATGATGAGGAGTCTGCAGTGCTTATAATGCATTTGTGCTCAATTCTGTACTCTGGGTTCTTTCGGTGCTACCATGCTGAAATAGCCTTGAAAATGTTCCAGTGAAATTTGCAGCTGCACACACATTCACAGCATCATTGAGAAAACAATTAAAAAAAAAGATTAAAAATGGAAGGGCTCTGGACCCATCCAGTTTGATCCCAGACATGTGGTTGGCATCCCATTCTTAACTTCTAATGCAGATTTCTGCAGTTTGTTGCAAAGGTGCAGCAAACAGTTTGAGATTGAGGCACGCTCTGGCATGTTTGTCACAGTTGCTTTCCCAGTTGTTTCAATCAACCAGAATACTCATTGTATATGTATGAATGTTTACATATAGCTCAGGGAGTGCTCCCACGACATGCCCATCTTATTATATCTGATTGCACTTAACATTCGTCTCAATATTTTGGTTTTCTGTTTACTGTGTAGTCTTACAGGGAATTTGAAGGCAGATCATTTAGCTGTGCATGTGCTTGAAACTGCTAAAGCTGCTGGTAATTCATGTACTTGTTTTGATGAGAATTCCTAGGGCATGAATTATTTTGGATACATGAAGCAGATGCATGTGAGAGTTAGCTGTGATGAAATGTTTCACATACAATCTCTGAATTCCTTTCTTTACAAAAAATGAAATAGAAAAATAACTTGCTTCGGTACAAAGTACCCAAACTGGTTATTGTGTCTTTTAAGTCCTCAGAGTGCTCAATATTGATAGTAGGGCTTCTTTTTACTGTGGATATGACAAAATCGAGGGACCGTATACAGAGAGAGAGAGGGTGAAAGATTTTCTCTTTCATTGAGAATTTTTTTCCCCTCTATTAAATGACCTGTGGATATCTAAAACCATAAAAGATTATTTGACAAAGCAAGGTTTGAATTGTATCTAAAGATATTCTATACCTTCGGTATGTAATTTGAGTCGTTTGCCAAATAAAGTATCTTTTTGAAGAAATCAGTTTAAAATGGAGACTATTTTAAAATGTGATGCTTTAAAGAAGTGTCTATATGCTGTTTGAATAATTGATGTCATTATAGATAGATATGCAACTAGTGTAAAAGCACTAGGAAAAGATTGATCTCTATTCTCTTTGTAAGAAGTAATTCTAGATCAAGAGTAAACTTGTTAAATGAAAGAGATTCTTTTTCTGAAAGCATAGGCTGTCCATCCAGCTGCTGTCAGCTTGTTTTAATGCCTCTGACCAAAAAGAAGGCCACCAGTTTCAAAAGCTTTTGACCTGAGTTAATTTTTTAAAATTAACATTTAATGAAGGAATAAAATTACTCTGCATTTAAAGACAGTGCCTGTGTCTACAGGTAAAATGGAATTTTATCGTTATTGTTGAAAATTAAATCAACTTCCTGCTTGACAAATCAAATCATAACCTAAAAGTACCTTACACAGATACAGCACTAAAAAGTTTTAGAGCCCTGAGTGGAACGGATTGCTACTGTATACTCACTTCACTGCAAACTAGTCAAAGGTTCACTGCAAAGCTAGTCAAAGGATTGAGTTTTATTTCCCTTTTTAATCTCGGTAAAAGCTATTCCTGAGAGTCTGAACATGCTCCATAGGCGTCCTATTTTCCCATTATTTGCCTCTACATGCTTCTTCCCTTCACGAGACTTTATGATACAACCAGGTTTCCTACACCAGTGGTCAAAGAGAAACAATATATTCTCACACTGATTATTATTTAGAATCTCTTTTGTTATGGATGAGAGTATGTCCAAAGGCTGCTTTTCCCAGGACAACGCTAATGTTTTTAAATGGCCTCTGCAGGCAACCGGAACTTCAGATCTCTGAGAGTGACACATGCAGCCCTGAAATACTTTCTTTTCTGCACTTAAATGCCAAAGAAGGTCAGGGAAAAAAAACCTAGGTGGAAAAAGTGTAATTCATGCTGTTGCATGGGAAGAGTGGTAGTGCTTGCAGAACAACTGCTCAGCTTTGAATTAAAAAAGTGGTTTATGATTCCTCTCTTCCTTTTCTGGCTCTGTGCAGCAAAACTTGGAGTGGCTATATAGTGGTTCTAAAGGTGCAGAAATTATTAAAGAAAGACATTAAAAGCAAGGAGCAGTTTTTAATAGTGCCGTATAATTAATGTTAATTAAATTTGAGTTTATGCTTGTATTGCATATGGAGAAGGCAGCATGGCAAAAGACTAAATAAACTGGGAGAAAAACATCCAAAGATCCATGCTTTCTCCCTATCCCCATCACAGGTTTCATTAAGTTTTAGGAATTACACTTAATCTGGCTTTTTTCCTAATAAAAACCCACCTCTTCTGAAATTACCTTTATATGGTGTATTCTACCCATGATACCAATGCCACAGGCCAGCCATTAAGCAAGAAGATTTTACTCTAATTAGATGTTTACATTGGCAAAGTGCTCCACAACCCTTACCAGCACTGGATTTTGGTGCATCCCTAGGAAGTTTTCCCAGTGTGGGTACAGATCCTTTGGCAACTCAGCACATGAGCTGCAGACTCCTGTCAGCTGCTGCAGAGCAAACATGGAATTTAGAACCTGCTTGTTGTTAACGCTTGTTTCTGTTTCCTGTGAGGAAATTGATACAGTGGGGAAAACAAAAAAGCTGGGAACAAGGGAATTGTGGAAAGTTGCTATGGAATTAGCTGTGTGGGCATGAAGACTCTCAAGTCTGCTCAGTTCTCAGACTTTTTATGTTTTATCTTTAAAAATGAGAAGTAGGGACCATGTCAGAAGTAGGACAAGGGGGCACGGGCTCAAGCTCTGCCAGGGGAAATTGAAGTTGGAGAGCAGAAAAAACTTCTTTGCAGAGAGAATGCTCAGGCGTTGGAATGGGCTGCCCAGAGAGGGGGTGGATTCCCCATCCCTGGAGGTTTTGAAACTGAGATTGGCCGTGGCACTGAGTGCCATGATCTGGTAAAGGGACTGGAGTTGGCCCAAGGGTTGGACGTGATGATCTCAGAGGTCTTTTCCAACCCAATCCATTCTATGATTCTGTGATGTTTTTTTCCTATAAAGAGTATCACCCACTATAGGGATTACATACCCACTGCATGTAGTGTAGGAAGTTACTTGTGTAAACTCCTTAGTTAACCTTGAAAGGCAGTGAGGCTTTTGAAGAACAATGAAAACAAATGCATCATGCAAAATTTTTAAGATTTGGTCTTTTGATAATGGGAAAAATCAATTTCAACATTACATTTCTCATTCCACTTTTTAATATTGTCAGGTAGTTTCTGTATGTAGTATTATAGCTACTATTTACTAGTAGAGCAAATACTCAGACAATGTCGTAGTCTTTCCCAGGTTGAAAGATAGTTTTTAAATTGTGCCAAGTCACATTTAGTTTGCCCTCTTGGCAGAAAGAAAAATGTGAGCAAATAACAAAAATTAATCAGATGTGGGTTTTTCTATTCTTCCTGGAAGCAGACTTCCAAAACTTCTCTAGTCAAAATAAAGAGGACCTGATCCCATTTTTCCCCCTCCAAAAAAGTGGCAACTTCATAGCTGACTTTATAGCTGACTGTTGGAGAGGTATTGACCCCGAGCACAGCACTATTTTTGTGAAGTGATTTTCAGAACTCCACGCAATAGTTCATCAATTGAGGAAAAAGCCTATAATCAAAACCTATGCACATACACAAGAGGGAAATCAGCTTCATCCTGATTCTTTGACATTTCTTGCTTTTGAGTAGATATAAATAAAAGTGTGTGTGTCAGCTTTTTGGTAGTTACCCTGCAATCAGCTGGCCTAAAGAGACATTTCACAAGTTACATTTTTTTAATCTTCTTTTTTTCCTTTGAACATTACACTTAGTCTTTTTCTTTCACTCTGTTTCTGTCTCTACATATATTCATAAAATATGAAGGATGAAAGAGTAAAAACACAATTAACAAAGACACAAGTTAACAAAAGAAGCTGTTAAAATTGGTTGTAAATTAGATACTTATTTTTCTATTACTAATGCAACTATTTGACAATAATCTTCCAAGTTTGCAACTAAAGCAGTCAGATCAAAAAAGAGTGCTATTTAATTAATTATTTTTCTAATATGTGAAAGCTGTTTTATAAATATCATACCTATTCCTTCAAAATTTGGTTTAAATATCTTAGTTTGATTTAATCTACATGTATTTTACATTCAGATTTGAGTTCTTCACAAAGAAGAATGTTTATATCAGCATTTTTCTGAATTGCAAAGAAAAACTGCATCAAAAAAAGAAACATTGAAAAAATTGGGTGTGTAGGTATCTCATTTACAGTCTACTATTACTCAGGAAAAAATCAATATAGTATTTTTTAATCGTTACAAAAAGTTACATTGGATTACCTTTTTATTTTTCATTTATGGAAATACTAAAGTGTTTTAATTTTAAAATGCAATGTTTTAGTTTTCTGTATAGAAAGGTCTTGAAAATTCGGGATCTCCATGGAAAGCAGTGAGTTTCAGGAAGAAATCAGCCAATTGCTCTTAATGAGAACTGCCTTTGTCATAGTCCACATCGCAAATGGGTTTTAAACGAGCTGCTGTTTTTCATAAATACTCTGCATTAGCTTCTCTATTGGTCAGTTTCCTGTTCCCGGTGCACACAATGTGGCAGATTCCCAAATGAACCAGTCAGTGTAGCCTCCTCCACTGTGAGGTGTCAGGATGAACTCTGCACTGCCCAGGAACTTCTTTGCCTTTGGTCTTTTAGTGACAGTTGTTGCTCGGGAAAGAAATCTTGGTTTGTGTGTATATTCTACTTGTCAGTAATGAGCAGTATTCTACAGTCTGTCATGGGCATGGATAAACCTTCCTTCTGAGAGAGTGGTTTAGAGAAATACAGTATTTAATGTAATTTAGTCAGCCACAAATGGTCCAGGTCCTTGGTCATGAAGATCAGAATAATTCCTTTGAAGGGAATGAAACTCCGTATTATGACAGGCGAGGTCTTCCTGAGTGACTGATAATGCTCATTATATGTACTTTTGTGCCATAATAAGACACTGTTTTCAGCCCATCTGGGAAATGGACTATAGGTGTGACTGAGAACAGAAATGCTTAACAGACACAAAACATTTCTCATGTTTTGCTTGAAGGAAAATTTCCCTGTGATTCAAAGTGCTCCTGCCAGCCTGTAATGCTGAAAGTAACCATTCCTAAAGATTGTTTTGTAGAGTGCAATTTCTTTTTCTTTGTGAGTAACCTTTATTTGTTGCTGAGAGCTGAAGCCATTGTTTGACTACATGCATGGATTTTTCTTTGGAAAATTTCATTTTAAATATCAATGCTAGGAGAAGTCTCATGTTTGGTCCCTGGGGAAACATTGAAACTAAACTCTGTCATTCCACTTGGCCACATAACTGATTTTTGCTACTGGAGTCCTTTAACCAAACAGAAATGGCCACTGTTCACTATCTCTGTAAAGTTGCTTGAAGACAAGAACATTTTCTGCAAGTGTCTTAACTGAAAGAGTCCTTAATGTGCTTATTGAACACTACCAGGCGTTGAGTTCTTGATAATATATCATGCAAGCTGAGGGTGGTTTAGCTGACTTTAGGTTACTGCAGTGGGAGTTGTACTTCTGGCACCATCACTCCAGTGACCAGCATCTCACTTCTGTATCACGTCTGGTCTATGGTAGTTCGATCTGAGCTGTTATTTACTTCAGAACTGAAGTATTTCCCACATGGCAGAGAAATTCTCTGTGTCATTAAAAAAAAAAAAAAGAAAAAAGTATTTTGTATTTAATAAATACAAAAAAAAGCAAAAAAAATCTTGTTATTGTTTTGAATAACAAACATCATCTCACTGAGGCTATAAAATCATATTAAATGTTTTTTTCAAGTGACTTTTTTTATTCTCTAGTATTTGGTATAAATAGTTCAGGAACAAATGCATTTAAAAAACAGATGACTGTAGCAGATGTGGTGATCTGTGCTTACCAGTACATTTTGGTGCCCTAACATTGGTGTTAACCCACTTTTGCTAAGATTATGTGTGAAGTTTATAATAGCTGAAGTATTTCAGAGGTCAAAGTGGATACGTAAGTCCATACAGTTTACAATCCCTGTAGAAAAACAGAGTTTGCAAGCAGTTGCAGAGGTGAAGTTGGCCTCACATGTGAACTTTCCAAATCTGTTGGGTGAACGTATATTCTGGGGAGATGAGCATCTTCTAACTACTTAATCAAAATGCAGGGAAGTGGTAAGAGATCTGAAACCTGTGCCCAGGCCCTGTGGGGCTGACCAGATCTCTTCTGCTTGTTCTGACTCAAGGAACTGGTACAGTTCCCTGTGAATCTCTGCAGCTATTTCTGTGGCTTTAGAGTTGCAGCAAAAGTTTCTAGCACTGACAGATTGTGCTTTGGAGGCCTGTTAAACATTTAGCCACAGTGAACACTAAAAATTCCTCAGCAACAGGTTTATTGCTGCTTGAGGTATTTGTTTCTGTGACTGAGTTGAGTGTAATACTGGTCTAAACTGGTGAGCAGGTCAGTTGATTAAGAAAGTTACTTTATGCATATAATTTCTGAAAATTATCTCTGAATTCTTGCAATGTAGAATGTCTATTCTTTAATTGTTTAACAGTACTCATTAAAGACGTTTTAGCTACATGACTGTATTTTCTAAAATTAAGCAGCAAACTCATTAACATAAGTTTTAAATAGCTGAAGTTTCTTCACTCCCAGTAGTGTTTGACATCTTTGAGGCATTTAGAATAAAAAAACAGGTAACAGACCTAAATCCAGCTGTTCTTTCCACTGACATCCAAGGATTGGTTAACACAGTAAAGTAACATTTGTGCAATTAAGGCATTCCATTAGTTAAGGTGTTTTGGTGTCGTCCTTAGTCAGTGGGGGAGACACATTTTGGCTTATCCTGGAATCCAAATAATTCAGGTTAAGTTCACATTTTTCATTGAGATGAAGGAAGAAATTTTGTTCTAATTCAGGTGTATAATAAGGACAGAGGTGTGGAAGAGGGACACCTACACAGCTATCAAGCTCTACTGGGTAAAAGTGATAATTTTCAGCAGAGGCAATTAGTTCAGAAGAAACACCAAGACAATTGATTTTATAGCAGATGATACATAGTATTTGCTGGTAAAGCATTCTGTATATGAACATTTTTCAGATGTTTTCTGCTTTGAAATGATGAAATAGAAGTAAACAGGCAGGAATTATGTTTGATGAGGAGGCTCCAAATTTTTTTGCTGGCTGTGGTCTCCGTTCCATTAACTGCTGTCTTCATCTGTTGAATTGATGGTATTTAAAGGCAATATGCCCCTCTTGCAGCTATGTCTGAAACCTGTTGTAAAACTTTGCATAAAAGAGATTCTGACTTCCTGATGCTTCATTGGATTCTCTGGAAAAGTTTTCAATATGTACTCCAGAACAAGCTCTTAATTTTTCATTAGTTTTTAGCTGCATTCCAGATGTTGATTTTTCTATAAGTCTTCATATGAATTTGTTCCAGATAATTTCTGTGG
>VWZD01003868.1:2853-27025 GCA_013396695.1 Sakesphorus luctuosus | reverse complement strand
GCAGCATCGTATTTTCTGAGCAACCAAAAAGTTTAAATACAAGGGGTAGAGGTTTACAGGCAGTAAACACAGAATTCTGCTACAAATACTGTTTCAGATTAAAGGAAGTCTAAACTTTTTTTTTCCTTTTTTTTCTGTCTTTTGAAACAATTAGTGTCAATATGATTGAAGACAGAGATAGTGAGGCAAAAAGCAATAACAACAAAATGTGGTGGAAGTCCATTTCAGGTTTGGGAATGTATTGTCTGCAGTATAGTAGAACAAAATATATCCAGGATAAAAGCAACATTCACATCTGAGCAGAACAGAGGTATTGATCTATTGCAAGGATCAAAATTATTTTTTACACTACATGCACAAAGGTGTGTTCACTGTTGAAAATTATCTATAGCAGCACTGTTGATATTTCTGAGTAATGTTCCTGGAATCTTGTGGCAAGCACAGGGAGAGGGGAAAAAATACTTCCTTAACTCCTGGACAAAAGTTCCTTCTTTTTCTCCTCTTCCTGTTGAATCAAAAAGAAACTGTTTAGTTGAGTTTAACTGTGATTATGTTGGTCTTGTCTTTCTGTCTCATACACACCTGGTCTGCAGTTTTGTGACCATACAATTCAACTAAATAGTGGCAGTTTTGGAATTGCATTAGTATAAAAATTAGGTATAGATTTGGAAATAACTCACCAACATATTTCCCACAAACAAATTACATTTTTATGTGCATACTGCTCTAATTTTTGGCCCCACATTGTTTAGAAAGGGCTGGGGCCTTGACACCTGTACACCAAAGTCATTTATAGTGGAATGTAGAGCACTGTGGTCCCTGTAAAAGCTGTCAGAAGATAAGATAAATAAGATTGAATTTATCTGCTGGGATCACGTATCTGGAAACTTCAGTAGCAGTTCAGGTTTCGCTTTCATGGTCACTGCTATGCTAAACCACACAACTGCTCACCCTTCTGGATTATGAAACAGAAAATGAATCACCATGTTCTTCCTCATAAAATTCCAAAATTCATGCTCAAAAGTATAAATAATATTGAAAGTAATTATTCTTCCGGCAGAAAGGAGCAAATGTGTTTCTTCAGGCTGTGTGACTGCTTACACATCAAGAAAAGACTTTGAGGCTGCTGCAGATGTGCTACAGATAAATGCTTGCCACTCTGCAACAAGAGTCCATGGACACCACCTTCAGCTGGGTCGTGTTTGACTGTTTGGACCCTTTCCATGGGCTAAATTTTGCCTAATTGTTTAAGAATTTTACCTGGTGATAGAACAAACTACTTCAGCATTCCCAGAAAGATCGTTTTTACAGGCAATAAAGCAAGATTTTAGACTTACTTATCTGAATGATACCACTGTTGTAAGGAAGGACTTTTTCTGTGACAAAAAAAAGGGTTTTCCGAAAGCATCAAGTGTCGATCAAATGGATTTTTCATAGTGCCATTTTTAGACTGCAGGTTTGAAACTCTGTCAGTGAGTAAAGCGACCAGAACCTGAAACTTCCAGTGGTTGTCTGACTTAAGATATGTGTCTGTGTGACTGTCACTGTCATCATCACTCAGATGACTTTCACCTAAGGTTGCAAGCATGAGTTCATTAAGTGTGTATAGATGAACACATGCCGTGTCATTAAAAACTTCTGAACAATAATGAATAATGTCATATCCACAATTTATCAGAGACCCTTTTTTTCTCACAAGCTTTATCACAGGTAATATTCATCAGCATTGGTTATCATTTATGGCAAACATGTACTTAATTTGATTTTTAGTCCTGCATAAAGAAAATTAATACTTTGTGGATCAAAAATTGTTATTTGCCATGGCAGCATGAACTGTAATGAGAAGAAACAGCTGAAACACAAATGGACTTGATTATTGAACTGTGTAGCTCCCAGTATACAGCTTTAGTTGAGCTTATTCTTGAGCTACTGGTTATATCCCAATTTGCAAACTAAGAGTGCCTTCTTTAAGGCATCTGCTTTTTGGAAAAATTAGTACCTCATACAACATTGGAGAAATATTTATTTTCTAAATAAGTGGTGTCTGTGTGCTTCTTTATCTAGCCAATTAGGGGAAAAAAAAGAAGAAAAGAAAAAAGTTGGGGTTTTTCTTCATCATTTCTTCATTATTTCAGTTTTTAGTTTCTTTTGAACAAGGTGTCCTGAATGTAGTTGTTAGGTAAGCTATTGCATTCTTACATAACCATATAAAAGGGGAAAACTTCCATGTTTATATTAAGCAGCCCAAAGGAAAATTAATGCCCACTAAGCAACTTAGATAAGCAGTTTCTTTAGCAAGCAGCATTGCTGTGCATTTTTATTCTGTTGGAACCGTACTTATATTTTAAATTTGGCATTTTATTAATGTGTAGTACTAATAATTAGACATGCTCTAATTGGCATACACCCTTCAGTATTTTCTGTTGTGATTAGATAAAAATTCCAGATTTTGTCAGAGAGAAAAGGTTCTGCTGTGCTAAACTGTTTTGCTTCAGAGTTCCTAAGAAAATGGCCTTTGTTTTTAAGGGAATGGATTGGATGCCTGAATGTGAAGTACACTGGAGAAATACTTCATAAAACAAGTATTTTTCAAGCCCTTAGGAGCTAGCACTTTTTGTTTGCATTTCATCATGCTAATTATTGTTTAAAGAGTTCCTTAGGTGAATACACTCAGCTAATTTTATGACGTTTCCTTCGTTCATTATACAGGACAGCTAATTAATGCTGGAACTGTTACTATTCTAAGAAGGCTCAGCTACAGACATCTCACAGATGCACTGTAGGTGTCAATATTTGACACTTTATTCCTCATGAAATTGCAGATAAATTCTTTTTTTTTCATCAGAACTCAACTCTAACTTGTACAAGAATATGCACAACATATTTCAGGTATTTAACAGGGAGGATCTACACAACAACTTCCCTGAAAGTAGTTCCTTCGTTATTTTTCAAGCTTGTGGTGATTCTCAGCATGGAACCTCTCTAAATTATCTTCGTTTCTCCCTGTCAGCTGTACTCACTTCTCAGCATCCAGTTGTATTGATTTATATGAACAACCTTACTTTCATTAGTCATCATGAAATTAATGGCAAGTAACATCACTTTTGTCTGACTGTGTTTTCCGAAGTAGAACAATAAAACTGCATTGGAATGTATTAAATGTTAACAGACACAAAATCCTGTGTTAAAGTTAATTTATGTTGAGCTGTGGAGTGATACATGCTGACAAAAACAGAAAAATGCAAAATTGAGGCTGACAGTTTGTCCTTCCCTGATTGTATAGATTTGTTGCAGCACATGCTGTATGTAGCTTCATGCTGTGATGTGAGACCTAAGCAACAATTGGCACAATGGGAAACAGTCAGAACAGCCTGTCAGCTACTGCATCAAATCTTATTGTCCTTTTTGGATATATTTTAGATCTTTAAAGATACTTTCAGTAATGTACTTTCCCTCAGCAATTTTAAGAAAAACATTATATCAATTCCAGGGCTCAGCAAAGTAAAATAAATATATACAGATAATGTATAAAAACATGAATTTCTGTCTTACTTTATTTTATTTTAAAAAGCCTCATAGGGTTACATATGGACAGTGGATTAAACTATACTTTGCAAATATATATGTGATTCTGTTGTGTATTCCTGCACATCTGGAAGGGAATCTGAACCTTGATTACCTCTTTGCACCTCCTTCCATGATCCCTCTTTGCACCTCCTTCCATGGATGTCCAGTCTTCACTGCTCGTGAAGATTCATTTCTCCGTGACAGAATACAGTGCTTGCCCTTCTGCTGATCACTGCAAAGCCTGGAACAGCAAA
This sequence comes from Sakesphorus luctuosus, assembly GCA_013396695.1. Lineage (NCBI taxonomy): Eukaryota > Metazoa > Chordata > Aves > Passeriformes > Thamnophilidae > Sakesphorus > Sakesphorus luctuosus. The sequence continues at coordinate 23,204 of VWZD01003868.1, read as the reverse complement.
TGCTATTCCCAGAGCTGTTTTAAACACTCATCTACAACTGTACTCAAGCATAATTAGATAAGAAGTCTGCACAAGCTTAAGGTTGTAAAATAAATATTATCACTGCCTATATTCCTTGCTGTATCCTATCTCCATATCCTCTTCTGTTCAGCTTGGGTTTCTCCCATACACAGTGGAAATAGGAACAACACTATACTGGCACTGGATGTATTACTCTGAAAGTAATTACATTGGCTGCTAACTGTCTTCAAAAAATTGTGGCTGGGGGTCAGATTTCATTTGGGACAGAACTGTGTTGTCCTGTAGCTTTATTTATCTGAGGGCTTTTGAATCACAGAATCGTTTAGGTTAGAAAAATTAAGGTTGAGTCCAACCCTTATCCCAGTGCTGCCAAGTCCAGCACGATTCCATGTCATGTCTGTAAGTGCCACATCTACATGTCTCCCAAATACCCTGAGGGACAGTGACTCCACCACTTCCCTGGGCAGCCTGTCCTGTGCTTGACAACACTTTCAGTGAAGAAATTTTTCCCAATATCCAGTATAACCCCCCCCCGCCCCAGCTCTACTTGAGGCTATTTTCTCTCCTCCTCTTCCTTGTTACCTGGAAGACCAATCCCCACCTCATTCCAGTTTCCTCTCAGTGAGCTGTAGAGAGCAGTAAGGTCTCCCTCGAGCCTCCTTTTCTCCAGGCTGAACACCCCCAGCTCCCTCAGCTGCTCCTCATCAGGTTTGTGCTCCAGATCCTTCCCCAGCTCCATTGCCTTCCCTGGACATGCTCCAGCACCTCAATATGTCTCTTTTTTGAGGGGCCCAAAAGTGAACACACAATTCAAGTTGCCATCTCACCAGCTCTACATCTTTTAGAGAAACTTTCTAAATGTTACAGCCATATTAATGTCAGTTACATAGATAAAAATTTGTTGTCACTGAAAGAGGGCAAAACCAGTGTATGAAGACATTCAAAACAAAATTAAAATATCTGAACAGTAAGAAAGAAGTGAAAGAGCAGTGATGGTGCACATGGATTATTTTGTCTGACTGCTGTTTATTCAGGCTGCTTTTTTAATGCTGTGGAAATGCCATAATAGTGTTCCAGTCACATTACTAGGTTATGTCTATTACTGCTGCCATTTTTCAGACTGCTTTTCTAATACAAGCCTAAGCATTTCTTCAATATGTTATAGACTAATTTTGACTTTCCTACCACTATCTGAAGCTGAATTATTTCCTCTTTCTCTTTATGGACTTGTTGAATCTCCTCTCTTTGAAACAGTGGCTTTCAAACTGCGACCCTCAGGAATGTGGGAAGTAGCTGTTGGACTACTATAAAACACATAGGTCTTTTGCAGACAGGTTTGACCATCAGGATGTGTTTTTGTTGGATATTTTGAGGTTTTGCATTGGTTTGTGTGTTCGTTGGTTTGTTCTCAGCAGCTGGCTGCCCAGCCAAAGCATTACAGACGTGCAGGTGTGCACGTGGCAAGCATAGCACAATGTTTGATGCCAACTTTTGGGGGATTTTTTGGGTTGGTTTGGTTGGTTTGGGGGTTTGGTTTTGGTTTTTGTGTCCATGGGATTTTTGTGGTAGGTGGTTCTTTGGTTTGTTCTTTGGGGGGATGAAGAAAAAAAATGAAAAAAAAAAAATTATAGGGGAAACCTAATTGTGAAAGAATGATACTGCAGGGCTGTAAAGAGTTTTAATGGAGGTGTTAATGTTCTGTTATCATATACCCATACATTTTCATGGGCTATACAGATAAGTCTATCTGTGTATGTGTGGGAATCTTCTCTTGTTTCATTTTTCTTAATTTTGTTCTCTTGTCTGCACTTCTTTCAGAATGTCTTGTATTTCATAGGATCATTCATTTTCTGTTCTGCCTAACCCTTTCACACATAGTGCATTTTATAACATAATCCATAATGTCTGGACACACACAGAATTTTTTTCATTCTGTTCAGTGCTGTTCTGTCCAGCAAATTAAAATAAAATTCAAAACTTTGAGCAGCCATTTTCTTCCATTTTTATATTGTGTATGTAAAATTCTATTTTTATAAGGAGATTTTGTCTTCTAATAAGTATTTATTTGGCTCCTTTGTCTCAGTTTGACTGAATTTTATGTACTAAAAATGTATCTATTGTACTCTATCTGCTGCTAAGCTTATCAAAACTTAGGAGTTGTTACACTGAATCATGATTTAAGAAGTCATTGTTCTACCATCAAACAGTGTGAAATTCTTTAGTGCATGACAGAAGTAACATGCTGTCACGCATTTATTAGATGCTCTCCATCCTTCAGTCTTCTTTTTGATGTGCAGTCTTTCAAACTGATAAATTTATGACTCCTTTTTGAAAGGGCAAAATGCATAATTCTGTTGTTCTTCAGCTTAGGACCTGTGTTTCCTCTCATTGGCAGAACATTTTCTCTCGTTGGCAGAATGAGTATAGACCTCTGTCACAGATGTCATCCTTTGTCTCAGCAAGCATTTGCAGACCATCGAGCAGGCTTTTCAAAGTCAGTGTTTATTAATCAGAATAATACAGTAGCTAGATTCCTTAGGAGAGAAGGACAAAGCTAAATGTACAAAAGGGTGTGTTCCCACATCATTTAGGATTACTTTCTGTCATTCTCCAAAGAGGCGCGCTCTAATCTTGCCTGATCCCACAATTGAACAGGCTAAACCGTTAAATTCCCTCTCTGGGAAAGCATCTTCTGTCTCTACCCCCTCTCCTGCAATCCCATGTCACTAAAAGCTAACGAAAATTTTGCTTTTTTTGACAGTCAGCATCTCAACGTTCTGATTTTTATTTCTTCTGTGAAATTTGGACTTGCCAAACTCAACTCGTTCACCAGAATAAACAGTTAATAAGTGATTGTAATTTTTTTATTGTACACATATATAATACATATGTACAATTATAAACATATTATCTAATAACAAAAAATCATATATTAATAAATATATCTTTAATAAGTGAGACAAAGTGCATTTTCTGTCAATTTATCATCTCAAAGTGTTCCAGCAAAACATTAAGTGATCTTTACATCTGGTCTGTGTCTGCTGTTCTGCATCCTGTGACTGCCTCTGACTTGGGGCTCCTCAGGTGCCCTAAGGTGCAGCTTATTCAAAGCATTCACAGAAGTTTAGAAGCAGTGCACAGTTATCCAAACAATGCCAGATTTTAGAGAAAGATGGTTTATTTCCTACTTCTCTAGATTAATGCATTGCCTGTACCTCAAATCATGCAGGGTTACAGACTTCTTTTTTAATGCTGTCTGGATCTGGGTTTTCACTGTCATGTTTCTTGACTGTCATATTTGAATGCCACTAAGTTCCTGCATACAGTAGCAACTTGGAGTTACAGCTCTCAAAAGTTAGGTACATGTTGCTTAAGTAAACCCCATTATGTCTTTTGAAGTAATTTGAATTTCCTTGTATGTCTCTTGTTCCTATTTAGAGGGGTTCAGGTAATTTTTGATGCTTTTGTTAACCTGACCAAAAAAAATGTTTCTCTCTGTGGAGTCAAAGAGGAAGAAGTCTTTAAGAGTATATAGTACTTCTTCTCAATACTCACCAGATGTAAAGAAAGAAAAAAATTATTTACATATCCCTTGTCCACAGTCAGTCATCTCATCACAGGAACGCAATCAGGTTGACAGGGCTTGGTTTGCACATGGTACATCAGTGCTGTCTGTTCCCAGTCATCTTTGTGTCCTTCAGATGTGCCTTCCAGGAAAATTGGCTCCATGATTTTCTTGGGGATTGAAGTCGGGCTTACTGTCTTCTATTTGTAATCAGACTATGTCTGTGACAATGATGGAAATTACTTCAGTGCAAAGTAACAGAAAGAAAACGAGTTATGTTTCCATATTCCCAGGAAGGTGAAAACTGAGCTGTTTTTTAGCAGCTTGTTCCACAGGGATTATTTTGTTTTAAGACCATGGGGTTAAAACCAGCAGCTACTACCACTTTTGTAGTCTGTCTCTGAAGTGGTTATTTTTTAATACCTTTATGAGAGGTCTGCAGTCAGGACCGAAGCAAATACTCTGCATGCCTTTTAGTTTGCAGTACTAATATAATTTTGCATCCTTATATGGAAGATTTGAGGGAATTGCTTTGTTTTCATTGGGTTTTTGGTGTTGCATTTATTAATTAAAAGATGTCAAAATGGCTGAAAAGTCACTGAGTTTATATTCTACATTAAGTGGTTTTATTTAGACTACAGATGTAGTTATGATTAATTCATTGTTGTCAGTGTTGATTTTTTTTTTACTTAAGATACCTGTATAAAACAGAAAATTAATGCAAAAAATACAAAATCAAAACCATTTTCTGTGACTGTCTCTAGCTTAGCTTTGTTTTCAGTGTGGACTTTTGAGGAAACAGATCTATAACACTTGTTATGTTAGATATTTTCATTTTCATTTCAGGTCTAGGACAGAGTTTTGCTTACATTGTAAGACAACAAGATTTTTTAATAACCTTTGTGCAAATGTTTATGGTTTGTTTGTGGCTTTAGTCTCCCCAAATATGCAAGATAAAGAAGAAAAGCAAGCACTAACAGTAATTTTGCTTGGGAAATCATAACCCTGTAATTGCCACGTATTTCAGGGAGTTTGAACTGTAAGGCAAAAGTTGGTTTAGCAATTGCCCTTTTTCCTTTGTATCAGGAAATAAGGATAAAGTTGGCATTGAGTACAACAGTGTGTACTGTACCAACTCAATGGTAATCATGTACTATAACCAGACCATAGCTAAATAAAGATACAACAATTGCTTTCATACCTCTTACAGAAAAAATATTTCCCTATATTAAATGTATTTTATATAAAAAATATGAAAGAAAATTCTTTCCTACTTAAAAGCTATCCATGCCATATTTTCTCTCACAGGTCTTTTCAGTCCTTAGGACTTTTCTTGCTTTCAGGGATTTTTCCATAGCATTCTTTAGGTAAACAATACTTTAAAAATTATATTTTGTGTTCAAAGGGGAACCCAGAAATACATTGTTTTAAAGTGTGCTTGTTATCTCTTTCAAGAAGATTTTTTTTTCAAGTAAAAGTTACAGTAGTATCACTACACTAGTTGAAGGGTTTGCTGTCATACTTCCAAATTAAGGTCAAAGTATTAATCCAGAGAGAAGATATTTAACCAGATTTCCTAAACTGGAGAAAACAGGTTTGCTCAAGGGGTACAGTCTGTCTCCTTTTCATTTCCTTGAGGCATCTGGTTACATTGCCTTCCCATAGTGGCCATGCCACTCTACCTTTCTGCATTTTATTGCAGTCCCATACTTCATTCTCAGGAAATGCTGCCCACAGCCACGTATGCACAAAGGTATAACAATAAAATTACCACAGGAGACCTCAAGCAGCCTGAGGCAGGTGAAGACAATAGGAAAAAAAAGCGAAATGCACCAAGTATATTAAAATGCAGGCTTGCCATCCAGAGAGATGACACAGCATTCCAGTGGGAAAATTTTTCAGGCTGGGCAACTTTTTTTTCTAAACTTCTTTAGAATTACAAAAGCTGAAGTATTTACCTATTTACATACCTTTCTGGTTACTGTGTTCGGCGAGCACTTGTTATAAATATTAAAATGCTACTTGTTTAAAATATTTTTTAAAATAACACTGACCAGTCTTCCTTTTGCATAACTTCTGTACCATAAGGAAATGACTTAATTGTTTCCCTGTATGTTTATTACCTGGCTGTAGGTACTATATGGGAAACCAGTCAGGGAATAAAGATTGACATCTGATTATGAGAACAGTGAAGTTCAGGGTTATGTCCTCTATTTACATATTTACTTTTATTTCAGGGAAACTGCAATTAAAACTAGGAATGTATTTAAGTTGACGATTATAAAATGGGGTTAGCTGAGTTCCCTGGTAGAAGGCCAGTTCTTGTACAGATTCTGTCCCTCTGTTTCCTGGTGGCACTGAAATGTGGCTGTTTTGGGAGGTCATGATTGTAACAGAAAGGAGAACAAACCTGTCATACTCCCTGTGAGCTGGATGTGCAAAAGCCTGAGCAGGATCACAGTTTTCACTGGGAAACCAACACAAACTGGAGTTTTGGACTGACATACCCTTGGTAGCCTTCTTTTGGTGCCAGGTGAACTACAGTGCTTGATGCATGACTTGTATCAGTATATGATGAGCAAACTTTTATTTAGTCATCAAAATACCCTTCTGAATTTGAAACAGGAGTAGGTGACTTGTATAAAATGTTATATCAAGCAGTGAGTCTTTCATTCAAGGTGGAAGCAGTGAGAATTGTGAGCTGTGGTTCCTCTGCTGGGTGAGTGGAGGAGTAGGATGGAACTCAAGCAGCGATTTCCTCAACTGCTGTGTGTAGTTACAGCAGCAGAACACCTTCTGACACATGGAAATAGGATTAGGCATGTACTGTCCCTCTGCACACAACAGATTAGCTAAACTGCAAGACCTCATGTAATTTGCATGGCAGATAAACCATCAGCCTCATGAGTGCATGGGGAAACACACTGTTGGTTTCATGTGGGCAAAGTTACCAAGCTGTTTATTGTGGCCTCAAGGTTTGCCCTGAAGAGTAAAGTTCTGTTGCCCTAATTCGGGGGGAAAAAACCCTGAAGTCCCTGAAAAGTTTTCTGAAAAGAAGGGTTTATGTGTATGCATTTGTAAAGAAGAGCCTTTTCTATGTGTAAGTAATAATTAACCTGTTGTATACAGGATGTTATTAACATATATACGTTAATTATTCCATTTGTAGGTATAATAATATATTAAAATTAGTTGGCTGTGTATTGTCTACATTCAACTGTATTTTACAGTTGCCAGGTGTTTTTGTCTAATTGCTAATGTTTAAATTTTTTTCTGCAAACCACTGCAAGTGCAGTCTCAAACTCATTTTGGGGACTGGTAAAGCTTCAGTGCATTCAGATGTTTATAATTTGCCTGCATGATTTTCATCTCTCTCTTTTGTTTCTAATTCAGTAGAATAACATAAATGAGAGACAGAAAAGACTGTTTAAATTGCCTTTTTCAATCTGTCTTTTATATTTTCTTTGTAGCCTCTCTGGAGCTTTGTCCACTCATATTTTAAATAACTCAGGCAAATGAGAGTAAAATTCCACCAGCAGCAGAAGGATATTTCAAAGTCCACTAAGCTGAGCTGTTACACCATTTGCCTAAAACTAAATTCATTATTGTCTTTGCTAATTTTATTTTTATTACATCTGCTTATTGCAATTTTAACTCTCATAAAATTCCTAAAGTTTTTTTATAAATTAGGTTTTCCAGGAGTTAGTAGATGGCTATCAAAGCCATGTTAGTAGCTTTTGGCTGTATAATAGATAAAAAGATATTATGTTTACTTACACTTTATTTATATATTATATAAAATATTAAAGTATTAGTATTAATTATATTTATATGTTACATATAAAAATTATAATGGAAAGTTCTGTAAGAAGACTATTGCTCTGTAATATTTAGTTGACTGATTGATTTCTGCTCTTTGTGAAACCCTTGAGAGTCTGGAAATTTTAAATTCTAATTCTTGCACATTTAAGTGCTTCTGACATTAATGAAAAAAGAACTTAATAAATAAATGCAAAAGTGTTTCTTGCATGAATGCATACATATGTGCAATGCCCTGGTGTAAGTGTGATACCAATCATAATTAATTTTTAAAAACATTTCTATCTAGTCCCCACTGAAGGCTGGCCAAATGCAGTGCCTTGTACACTTGCAGTATGTTAGGTGATAATAGGAAGAAAACAGCAACACACTTAAGCCTCACAGAGGTTTATTTTCAGTTAAATTGAAATGGGATTTATTGATTAAGGAAGTACTCTCTGCTGTAGTAGGTGCATGTCAATAAAAGTATTTTTAATTGCACATAATTCTGCTTAATACACAAGATTTGCAAACAATGTTCTTGGTAATATTATCCAAAACCTGGGATATTTGTTTCCAGATATAAAAATAACTTCAAATTAAATTCAGGGTGGGCCCAGTATCAGTTGTTTATATAAACGTATGTATGTTATTTTTTCTGTTGTAGCAACCTTAAACTTGGGGATGGTCATGACTAAATTATAAATGTTAATTACTGATTTTTTTAAAACATTTGTGGGATAGCTCTTTCTGATTTTTTTTTTTTTAGTGTATACACAAAATCGAGGAGGAAGGGCACACACTGCCAACTGCAGTTTCCCAAGCCAATCTTAGGAGGTGAAAGGGAGCTCCGTGCCTGCCCAGGGCAGGTGCAGAGGTAGTTTAACACAACACTCACCATTGCAGCCACTGTTTTCACAGGTTAAACACAGTTCAACAGAGACCCTTCCTCAGACTAAATCATTTCTGCCTGTAGTAACAGGTGCATTTAGCTGTGTCAGTTTAACCTTATCAGTAAAATGAGTTTAAATTACTATTTGTTTTTAATGGTAATGCACTAAGGAAAAAATTTATCTTGTTTTCTCAACTATTTCAGCTGGTCATCTAAAAGATGCCACCATTGCCTACAAACCTTTCACCTTCTCTGTTACAACAAACTACCATTACAACCAGAAAACGTTTTGGCTTGATACAGCTCAAGGCTGTAGGGGTGATTTTCCAATTCCAGTTGGAGACATTACACTTTATCTTCTGCACTGTAGGAGCTGTACATCAGTTGATTTCTATTCCACCAACCTAGCACTGGAAAAAGAAATATGATATCTTGCTTTTGCCAAAATAAATGGGAGTATAAAAAGGAGAGAAAATAATTGGATGCCTTGTTAAATACTCACTAAAAGAGAAGTTCATATGTCAAAGCCAACATCTTTAAACTACATGGAGGATTTTTGTGTATCCTCCTCTACCTATTTGCAATGTATCATGTTTTTCTGTTGGGTCACTCACCGTGTCTCTAAGCCCAGTTGTCATTAGTACTGAAACACATTTTTGACTGTTCTTCAGTGCTGATTGTGCTACAAGTTCTTGAGTTGCAGATTCCACACTTAGTTGATAATGCGTTCACTGCATATTTCCATGTTAAATACTGCCAGGCTTTCGAAGAACAGCAGTGTATTGTGATGATTGTGGTCAAGAGCAGAGGGGAAGAAAAGCTGTTGAGCAATGCAGACGTTTTCTTAGCTGAAACTTGGGGCTTAAAGTATTTTGCTCATACAAGCAGAAGTGTGTGTACTCAAGACTTCTGAAAGAACTTGCGGATGAAATAGCCAAGCTCCTCACTGCACTGGGTAATCCTTCACTTAAATCTGCTTGGCTACCAAGGGATTGCTTGGCAGAGATACCTCAAAAAAAGTATTTCAGGGAAGATCAGAGAAATGCTAACTGGTAAAGCTGGCAGCTGTGTAAGGCAAGTTAGCAATAATATGGAATGTGATTAGTGAACATATGAATAAATATGACATAGCCAGGAAGAGTTGCCACAGCTTTTGTTAACAGAGGTTGTGCTTCACAGTCGTATCAGAGTACTTTGAAGAAGTCAGGAGGGCAGACAGAAGACATGGTCAGTGCAGTCTGTTGGGATTTCCAAAGAGCGTTTCCCAGGAGAAGGTGGTTTCTGAAGGAGAAGGTGTCTGAACTGGAGCATTCATTGCCCCACAGGATGTTATGGAGCCTAGAAGATGTTGTGGGTTACAAGACTGATTAGGTGAACTTAGAGACATAAAATAAACCCAGCTCAGAAAGCCCCTGGCCACGGTTTTTTCATGTGAGGGAATGTTCCAGGACACCTGTTCTGGTGGCCTTTCAGTGCTGGATTCTGATAGAAACCAAATAGGGTGTCTTTCCTCTAACCCAGACTGCTCTTGTGAAGGTGCACACATAGAAATGTTCAGAAAATATGGTCACTGGTATTTTAAAATGGCATACCCTGTGTATTTGATAGGTGAGCTGTTCTAATATATGACTGCAGTGTAACATTGTACACTCTTGTCAAAATACTTGTTTTCCAAGAAAGATGTCTGTTAATCTGGGGACAGATTCTGTTGGTGTGATCTGATGATCCTTAATAGCACTTCCATAAAAGTATTCTTGGTTGATTTTCTTCTCCTTATCAGTTTTACATGAAGCATTGAAAATAACAAAATATGGTTGTAACTTTACAAACACTGGCAAAAATATTCAAATGCAAACAGTATTTATGTCTAACTGCCATTATTCTAGTGTTTATTTTATTATTTATTATTCTAGGCTTTCAGTATTCCTGCACTACTTCAAATCTATAGCATTTTGTATGGGGATACAATAATGTATAATTGCTATTGCTATTCCTATTGCAAAACATAGGCAGAAAGTTTCTGACTATAATTTTCATGATAGTGATATTTTAAAAGGTGTCTGTAAAAGAAAGTATAAACGTTTTATGTTCTGCTGTACATATATTTACATTTTTGCAAACTTAGGACTTGTTTTCTGGAGATTTACTGGGAAGAGAAGAGAAAGTTTGTATTGTCCCACCATAATCAGTGACACCACAGTGAAACTATATAGATGATTGTATTATACAATTCATGGTGCTCATTATGTCAGTTACAAAATTCAATTAATATTGCCCTTTTTTGGTGAACGGTGCCAAGAAAGACGTTGTGCAGTGCTGCATCTTCCACAGCTACTGAGAATGTATTCGGCCTGATTTTGTTGGCTAATCAAGTCCACCTAAATATTTGTACATAATCCAATTACCCTTGCTGCTGTCCACCATCCATACAGTTCTTTGCAGAATTCCTGGAAGATCAGATGAGTTCTTTTCTGTTTCTAGATCCCAGTTATATGCACATTAGCCAAGGCTGACATCTTGGATATCAAGAGCTACCAGATAACTCTTCTTTTTTTTTCCCCTGACATTTGTGAATGTAGCATGAAGAGGGCAGCCCCACAGCTGCTGAAAAATCATCTCTTTAAAGATACGTGCATTATTTGGATTAAGTCACTCATTCATCTTCCCTTTCAGCAACTGCATTATAACTAGAATTAAACGCTGTGAACATCCTCCCCCTTGATGACACACAGGTGGCTGATTTCTACACCAGAAACCATGGCCTTTTTCCTTTAGCTGAGATTTTAGCTGCTAAAAGGGGTTGCTCATTTCTGTTAATAAATCCCAGCTTGACTTTCTGAGCCCATATTTCCTGAGAAGAGCTCTAGTCCGTGGTGACCAGGGTGCCAGTGATTTGTATCTTGTCTCATTATCATGTCATGGCAAACCCTTCCCAGCCTGTTCAGATCCCATGGTGGTTTCATCTACATAACTTTGTTCAGCCCATTCAGAACTTCAGATGCTCTTTCCTTTCCTCTTCTAAAAGTTCAAGTTTTCATTTTAGTTCCTCATGATCTTTTTAGCTCTTTTTTATTTTTTATTATAAAAGTGTTAGTGAAGAAAACATGGAAGTCAGACATACATCATCACTATGAAAAATAGGAAACAAATACACCTTTAAAATATAATTATAAAATGTATGACATAATATTACCTGTAGAGTTTTCTAAAACCATTTATTTTATTGATCCAGAAAATATCCTGTTCCCCAGTGCTATGTTTGTAATATTATTTTGCTGGGGGGAAAAAAAAGTATTAATTGTATAAAATCATTTATTTTCTCCGAAAAGGGAGGTAGAATTGATTTTATCCTATATTTATTTCAATTTCATTAATTCTTCCTTGATTCTTCTGAATCAAGTAGTCAAAAGAATTTGTTTAGAATATGTTCTGCTAATTGGCATTTTGATTATTAGATACATTTTGATTATAGATAGATTATTTTGATTAATAGATAGAAAATATATAAGAAGATCTGTTTATCTGTGTGCTCGTGTGTGTTCCTAATTTGAAGAGATAGCTGTGACATAGTTCAGAATTCTTAAATATAAGGTCTTTTACAAGGGACCCTGGGGGACTCATTGACAGAAAGCTCAACATGAGCCAACAGTGTGCCCAGGTGGCCAAGAAGGACAATGGGATCCTGGCCTGGATCAAAAATAGAATGACCAGCAGGCCCAGGGCAGTGATCCTTCCCCTGGACTCTGCCTTGGGGAGGCCACACCTTGAGTATTGTGTTCAGTTCTGGGCCCCTCAGCTCAGGAAAGAGATTGAGGGGCTGGAGCGAGGCCAGAGAAGAGCAACGAGGCTGGAGAAGGGAGTGGAGCACAAGTGCTGTGGGGAGAGGCTGAGGGAGCTGGGGGTGTTTGTGCTGGAGAAGAGGAGGCTGAGAGGTGACCTCAGCACTGTCTGGAACTGCCTGAAGGGAAGTTCTGGCCAGGTGGGGGTTGGTCTCTTCTCCCAGGCACTCAGCAATAGGACAAGGGGGCACGGGCTCAAGCTCTGCCAGGAGAAATTGAAGTTGGAGAGCAGAAACAAATTCTTTGCAGAGAGAGTGCTCAGGCATTGGAATGGGCTGCCCAGAGAGGGGGTGGATTCCCCCATCCCTGGAGGTTTTTAAAGTGATCTTGGCCATGGCACTGAGTGCCATGATCTGGTAAAGGGACTGGAGTTGGCCCAAGGGTTGGACTTGATGATCTCAGAGGTCTTTTCCAACCCAATCAATTCTATGATTCTATGATAAGGTACATGACATCTCCTCTTAGAACTCAATTTCCATGTTATTCAGGGTATACATAGCACTTCCCTTACCATCCCAGCGAGCTGTTTGTCTCATACCTTGATGTCTCCACAGCTCTGATCGCCATTGGTCGGTACAGTCTGACACTAGAGACAGTGGATGTCGGATGGTGCAAAGAGATCACGGACCGCGGAGCCACCCAGATTGCACAGCGCAGCAAGTCGCTCAGATACCTGGGGCTGATGAGGTGTGATCAGGTAAGGAGCACCTGCATGAGCTGCTTCTTGTCTCTGAGTGTGTGTGAGAGCGTTCCTATGTGTGTGTGAAGGTTTGTTTTTGTGTACAAACAGGTTTGGTGTTCACTGCCTTGGTAACTCTCTTCCATGTACTGTGGTCACATATTTAGCTAAGAAAGTATCCAGAGAACTTAAGGGAGCATTATAAATTTTTGCTGACATGGATTTTCAAAATACACCCACAGGCTACACCCACAGCCTGAGGTACTCACAAAAGGTTTTTGTGAAATCTGCCCTCTGACGGCTTTGAATATTTTGTCTAAAAGTGATTGATATGTCATGTTATTATTATGACACAGTATTTTGGTTTTTAAAGCAAAAGGGGGGGAGGGGGGGAACCCCTTTAGTGTTCCTTCCAGAGTGATGTAGTGATTTTCTGTATGTCTCTGCTCTTGCTTATATTAAAATGGTTTTGCAAATAGAAAGACAAAGATTTGTATAAAATCATAATGCCAAATAGAGAAAAAAATACTGAGTTTCTTAGGCTTTCATTCATGGAATATAGCAAGGATGTCTGTAAGTTTTAGCACTTCATCATTAGAAGAAAAGAGGACGGGGCAGTCCAGCTTCACCCTGTTTATAACTTCAGTAATGATGTCCCTGTTTAGAGAAGAGAGACCAAGAGGCCTGGGAACACAGCAGAAATAGCTAAAAGAAAAGTCAGTGGAGGTCCAGAGTCTCTGATTTTAGGTCTTCAGATACACCTGTAGGGATTGTTTCTTTTCCAGACATCATCAGTGGAATGTCCAGCTTGTGATGCCCATCGTAAGCATGTCTCTCAGGCTTGTTGATTTCTGAGTGGGTACAGGCTGTGGAAAAACAGGTTTTAATCTAAGAAACCGCATGCTCGAAACCATTGCTTTGCATCGCTTGCAGTGGATTACAAAAGACAGTGACAAAACCCAGTAGTTCAAAAGGCAAGGAATAATAATGTCCAGGTCAGTTGTAGAGTTAGAAACAGCTTTTTGCAAAGCCAGCCTTGGGCAGTTTCCAGTTTGAGAGGAGGTTGAGCACTTTGGAAGAATTGCTCTGTCTATCAAAGCTGAGTCCACTTAATCTCCTAAATATTAGTGTTTTAAAAGAGCTAATAGACAAAAGGAGTGTGTGAGTCTCTTTGAGGGATTGTGCTAAGATTATGTACTTAGAGAATGTTCAAAGGGTAACTTGACCTGGGGAATTACATATGACCCTGAATCACCTAATCACTTTTACACGTATATTTATTTTGTAAATTTAGCTAATGTTGAGCAATCCAGAAGCATCTAACAAGTGCAGTAATTTTATCCTGTCTTCAGCTGCTGCACAAAATCAATGATGTTGATGCTGAAGTTTTACTACCTCATAAGCTAAACTATATGTACGACTGTCTGTATTCCTCTAATTGCTGGTTTTCTAGTTCTTTACAGAGGAGCATACACCAACTTTTGTGTTATGAAAGTCAACTGGTAAAAGGAAAAAGAAATAAACATTTTTTGAGAAAGCTTCAAGGAAGATAAAAAACAGTGTTGACTGTATGCATGCAAGTGTGTGTGTGCATCAGTGAGTATTCAAAGTGTAGCAGTTAGAACATGTTAAGAAATTAGTAAATGCTGTTACAGCAAGGACTGTAGTAGTGGGACTACCACTGGGAATTATTTTCCTGCTTGCTAAGACTTGATGGGAAGAATAGCTCCACAGACAGAATGAAGTAAGTATCCTTGACTTAAGGGTTTTTTGGCAGCTAGAAGATGCCAACTCCCTTTTTCCACTGCAAACGAACAGAGAAATTACTGAACAAAATCATGTACTCAACTGTCTCTCTCCAGTATCATGCAGAACTAATTTTTTCCAGTGGCTGCTCTATTAAATTAAAAATGTCAGTGCCCAGCACATCATTAAAGAGAATTCTTGGGTGGTGCAGAAGGGTTTATTTACATGCCCCATTGACTGAAATTCTTGTCTTTGTACTGTTGTCAGCTTGCAGTGAGGAGATTCCTCCCTTCTAACCAGACTTCCTTTTCTAAGGTACTGACTGTTACATGAGTACCAGGTAGCTGTTATGCCTTTCTAGGAATTGCCAGGCATTGGAGGGGAGGTGCTTAAACACAGTTACATAAGGAACATATGTAAGTAGACTTCAAATGGGTACCACTAAAATACTCTTTATGAGCCAGGCTCTTTGGAATTTCTTTGATATGCACTTGACATAAATTAGAGGCGTCAAGGGTCCTCCCAAGGAAGATCAAGAGAGGCTGCAAGCCTGGGTAAAGGCAGGCTCTGTTTTATGCCATTGATTATCCAAGTGCCTCCAGGCAATGTGTTTCAGTAGATGCAGAGCATTATTGATCCACACCATGAAAATAATCAAATTATTCATTTTTCTTCAAACTGCTATTGCCATGACCTTTCTTTTTATCATTTTTCCTACCATCTAACATGCACACCACTGGAGCAATATGGTCTTTGCCTTAAAATAGATGACATTGTGTTGAGAAATCTCATAAAAAATGCTGACTTTACCATGAGGTCATCATAATGAGGGCACATATTTCAGCTGGAACTTTTCTGTATCAGATGGGCTGCATCTTAGAGACTATGATCCAAACCCCAAAACTATTAAAGCATTCAGAAAGTAGATGTTTTTAAGTACCTGTATTTTGGACAATGAAGTTCCCCAGTTGCCTGCTTACCAGCATGAACATGTACTCAGAAGCAGCTCAGACCTTTCTTCTCCCTTCTGATCTCTCTCACTGTGCAGGGTGTCAGCTCTGCAAATACATGTGCATCGGTCTGTATGGGCACTGGGGGCTGCACACATCATGTGTTTCATAAAATAGAAATGTATTTCTTCTGAAAGCAGTAAGAGATAACATCAGCAGTTCTTTAAGGCCTAAGCAGGACATTTTAGAGGTTTGTCATTAGAAAAGGCATAAAGACTGCATATTTCTGTTATGCATTCCAGGGTTACTGACTGTGTTCGTGCCCTGCTCCACTCCTAGTGGCAGTGGGCCAGGATTCATTCCTTCATGTCGCCTCTTCCCGATGCTGTGGCGGCACAGGGAAACCACAGACTCCCCAGCTCTGTGCACAGAGTGCTGAGCTGCTGGGGACTGCAGTCCAGGGCTCAATATGGGTGTGTGGGAACACAGAACACATTTGTGTACTGCTCAGGTAGACTGAAGCTCTGATTTGTGACACCAGTAAATACTGAGAAAAGCACAGGTTTGTCTCCACAAGAAAGGGTTATGTTCAGTGCACCTCAGTTTATTTCCCCCATAGCAGAAAGAGAACATGACTATCTGTTCTTCCAACCAAATTTTAATTGCAGCTATGTATTTTATGTCACAGCTGAGGAAAGTATGTCTTTTAAAGTAGAATTCATCCTTCCCTTTAAATATCTTAAATACTTTGAGAGAGATCCGGGCAGTGACAAGATACTTCTTTCCTCCTGCAAACACTGACATGAGAATTTCTAAGAACTTAACTTGTATTCTGAGGGCATGAAATGATTCCTTCTTGAGAATAACATATTTAAATGCACATATTTCTAGCTTCTTTTTCTGAACACATTTCTATACATTTCTACCCCTAGATACTATTTACTTATTGTAGTTCATTAATGATTTTGAAGTATTTTGTATTTCATATTTTTAAAAAAAATTGGAGGAAGATGATGATGTTCTCTATACTCCCTATTGCTAGAACTCACTTGAAAGATGTCTTTGTGGCACTTCTTTCCTGTGCTCTCACAACAAATGAAACAGCTTTAAATGAAGGCAGCTTGAAATCTTCACCCTTGGGAAAGAAGGCTGGGTATCAGCTAGAAATAAGGGCTGAAAACTTGATCAGTTTTTGTGGGTGATGGCTTGACTGGTTGGACAATCTGTCAGAAAAAACTTCCCACAACTTTTCTCACACAGATTTTCTTATTTCAAGATCCTTTTCCTGTAACTGTGGTGCTTTTCGCAATGGTCATCAGCAGTGCTGCCACATAAATGCGGGAGACTTTTCAGGGAAATATGCAGAAAAATGACACTGAAAAACAGAGGCCACAAAATTCAACATTCACCACTGTGTGTGAATGAAATGAAGAGAGTCTCACAAAGTTGGTTGGGAATGGATACACAACTTAGTTAATAAATCATGTTGGCCTTTATTTCTCATTTTCTTCTTTTTCTTTCCTTAGCTTATTTTTTTCATTTCTTCTTTGAGATGAATTTCTCAAAAAAGACGTGGTTGCTTTTCATGGAAATACTTCTGAAAGCCTGTAGTTTATTCCAGATGACTTTCTCAGATGAATTGTATCATGTATTTCCTATTTGAGTTTTACTGAGATATTAGAGAACAGAAATTGATGGTCAGTACAACTGACAAAAAGACAAACTCTTTTATGTTAGCTCAGAGAGGAAGAAAGATAAATGGTCTCTAAAAATAAAAATGGCCTGCTAAGAAATCATTTGCATCTTAAGTAAGCGTAAGATTTTTATAAAATCAGTAGACTTTTAATATAATTTATCACTTTGTCCTTCTATAAAACCTGTTTTAGAAACATTTGTAAATATATATTCTGTGCAGACTGCAAATCAGTGCCTAACTGGGGTACAACTCCTGTTGTTTATGAGAAATGCTTTTGCCCTTCACTCACAGACTTCTAATTTACATAGCTAGTCTGTAACTGAAGATAAGTAAGTGAAAAAGAGATAATGTCCTAAATTCTAGAGGTACATCTTTAAATTTCAAATACATTTTTGAGCTAAACTGTTCGTAATCAATGGTAGCACAGTGAGAGTACAAAGCCATGGCTTGTTTTAATGTAATTATCATAGCAATTTGCTAACTTCAGAAAATGCTAACTATCATTAGCCTGGTAAGAAAACCTGACAAATTGCTACCATTTCTTCTTTTATATTATAAGGGGTTCATTTTGAGATTTGAAATTATGGTTTTGTGATTTGAAGAGGAATGAAAATATCCCGTCCTTCCTTTTAAGAAAAATTCTATAGCACTTCTTTTTTTCCTGTTAAATCACTATAATTTGTTCAAGTTACATTGCATATTAAAAAGGAATTGCTGTATTTTTTTGTAGTTTTATGTGTATAGTGTAGGAGCTGCGATTGATACATCTCTCTATGAATAATGAAGATTTTAGATTCATGAAATCTGCGAATCCCATTAGAAGGAAACTACAGTTATCCCACAACAAAAGAAAAATAGCATTTATTTCACTTTGGTTTTCAATGCAACAATTTTGAAAGACTGAACAATACTACTTTTGGGTTTTTTCCCCCCAGCTAACTGGGATAACAGATCCATTATGTGTGTAAACGAAAGCATCTGCTAAAGTATAAAAAGAGGATTTTTATACAAATTGAACTTTTTGCTCTTCTAGTTTAACTGTTTCTTTACTAAAAGATTTTTATCTTGGAGGATGATAGTTCTCCAACAAATCCACGGCAATAGGCTGTAGATGGAATCCTCCTGAGTTAATGGATCTGTCCTGGTTTTTAAAAAGCACCCACCTACCTGATCATGTCATGCTGTAATAGAAAGATGGGCCCTCAGGTACTGATCAACAGTTCAAAATCAGGATAAGGCCAACTCTTAAGGAAAAGTGCAGTATGAACTAGTCAGCATTTTTCTGACTTAAAAAAAAAAGAAATTTTTTAGAAGCGCTGTCCCCTGGAAGTCATTTTTGCCAGCTGGCAAGTTTTGGGAATGATTTCTCTGTTAGTTTTGCGTGCCATCATTTTGACAGGTTTTACGCTAATGGGCTCAAATTATTGTTAATGTAGTTGAATAGGGAGGAAAATATTCAGTGTTATAAATTCAAAAGGCAGAAAGTAATCTGAAAGAATATTTATCACTATGTAAATGAACAATGTCATTTCACTGCAATTTTTGTAAGAACAAAGCATTTGAAATGCTTATGATACTGGTAATATTTTTTACTTTGAAATCTTATATAGGTGGAGTCGAGAAATTCATTTGATGAAATGAACAGAATTAGCAAACAAACTAACCAGCCAAACTGAAAGGCTCCTTTAGAATGATTTCTCTGATTTAATAAAAAAGTAAACCCTCAAAATAAGCAAACTGAGGGTGAAAACTTCATCACTTACGCAGCTTTACCATTCAGTATTGTGTTGGCAGCAGTGATTAGGAGAGCAGGCCCTGAAATGAAGGCTCTGCTGGAAAACTCTGCAAACTCACAGGGACCTGAAATGGATTTTTCTGGTTTGCAGTAACACTGACTGGGAGTATGAGGCAATAGCATTTGTATGAGTAAACAACCACAACAATGAATTTCATCCCTTTCACTTGAGATTTAGACCAAAAACTGCAAAGTGGATACACTCCACAAGCAACCTTGCTGCATTTTCTGAAATCCTTCCAGAAGTGCTATCATGGAATATCAGAAGATTTGTGCATTCCATTTATTTCAGTTCACTTGGCAGAAAAGATTGCAGATATTTCTGTTTACCACTCCTTCCCCTTTGCAAATATAAATGGGAAATTAATTGCTAAGGTTTAACACAATTAAGTTGTCAAATGCTGTGATAATAGTACATCCTACTGTACTTGCCAATTTCATTATTTATGAGTCTACAAGTACAGTGTTTGTGTGCGTGTGCTTTTTATTTCCGTTAAGTCAAAATACATTCTTTGCCGAAGTCGTAAGGGACTTTATTTGGACTGCAGGATATTGTGCTAATATTGGGAGTGCTGTTATTTTATTAAAGTCCTAAACAAAGGTTCTGCCCCTGGGCATGAGGGCAGTCACTGAAACTCTGTGGAATATGTCTGCCTTAGCTGATCAAGTGCACTTCACACAAAACGTTTCCAGAAATCTTTAATTTTGTTATGGCTACAGGCAACAGTTATAATTGGGCCACCTGAGAATATAATTCATTCAACTATTAGAAGGAAAAAAATCAAACAAAGTGCACTTTTTATAAGACACTGACTTGAGGAAGCAAACTGCAGCTTAGAGAAGAGAAAGGGTGTATGAAAATGTGTTTCTTGTAACTCCAAGTGTGTGTATTTTGGCTTTTATTGTTGAAACATTAGAGCAGTTGGACATAAAGTGTGTTCCAAATCCATCCTTATGCATACACACAGTGACTATAGAGGAATCTCTTTGACCACTATATACAAATTTGGCTTTCACGTAGTACTATTTTATGTATAAAGAGACAATGCACATGAATTTCAGTACCCTTAATGCTGCAATACCACTCCATAAGCAAAAATGTCAACAATATTATAAGAAAGCCCTTTGGGGACAAATCCATTTGTGTTTCTTCCCTGTGAAGTTGATTTTGTGATTCTTTGTATGTGGTAGGACCTGTGCCCTGTTTATCATCCAGCTCAGACATTGTCCATATGACACACTCAAAATCCTCTGGTCTGAATGTTACCTCTCACCTGCCTATCATAGAATCATAGAATCAGAGAATGGATTGGGTTGGAAGAGACCTCCGAGATCATCAAGTCCAACCCTTGGGCCAACTCCAGTCCCTT